>KZ068499.1:167614-189213 GCA_002091845.1 Anopheles cracens | reverse complement strand
CCAAATGAGGCATCGAAGTTTCATTGCCAGCACGGGCCGCGTGAATGTGAGCTTAACGTTCTGCACGGCTGCATACTTAAGAAAATGCCGCCCAAAAAAGCGTTTGCTGTCGTGGCGTGCCTTATGAAGAACTTCCGCACCAGTTTCGAACAGGTTGTATGAGCCGCTGGGACATCGCAGCCTAGTTACGGTGCGTTTCTAACCACGTTTTTCGTTTCTGGCCTTCGGTTGGGCACGTGAAGTGCATGGAAGGCCACGAATCGTTCAAGGATGGCATCGTCAAATGCAGCCAGGGTCAGAAAGGTGCCAAGCTGTTCAAGAAGTTTGCCAACGAAACGGACAGCGTGCACAGACCGCTCCCATTCGTGCCGACAATCGTTGACGATCAGGTAAAACTCGCAAGGTTGACATGGTGCCTAATATTAATCGTATCTTTGTTTGCTCAACAGCCCTATAATTTTTACGAGCAGGACGACTGGCTTCAACATTTCGACAAAAAGTTTGTAGAACGCTATGAAGCTAAGTTCGGTGTGAAGCTTTAACGTGGACTATTTATTATACAAAATAATTGTATTACAAAGAGTTAATTATATCAAAATCTTATCCAATGATTGAAGTAAATATTTCCAAATAATAGCTGTTGCAATAAAGAAACACGTTGATTGTTTCGATATAACCGTGCTACTTCTTGCGTTAGCTACGAGGTGAGTCACAAGAGTAGCGATCGATTAATTATTGTAATTAGCAAACGTACGCGGCCATTGTCCCAGACCCGGAGCGGAATGAAGAATTTCGACAATAAATCTTGCCGCTTCTTGTCGCACGTAAAATAATCTTATTACCGTCGGTGCCAACACGGCAGACACGCATCGAGAAAGGGGTCGGTAAAAGTCGTCGCTAGATCAGATAAGCGGGTATGTGTGTGTGACAGTTTATTTTGTCGAACTCGACCTTTCAAGCCTGTCGAGATTCAAGGGTGGGTCGGGAGTGTGATATCTCTATTTAGATGGCGTGCCTTGCAAATGACACCATTATATGGATGTGATTTATTTAACCATCATCGGTCACTGTGCGTGTACTCTTACCTTCGCAAGGAAGCGTCCGTGTGATTTGAAATGCAAATAGCTACATAATTTTTAATGATAAGAACTTTTTTGACTTGAAAGTTATTTGAAATGTGTTATCCTTTTCTCAAGGCAATTGATTTAATATTAAATGAGCAATTAACTCGAGAAACAATTACATTTCGGATCACAAAATTATTATTTTGTATAAAAAGTAACCGAATACAGTATATTATATGCTACCTTAAAGTTTAGTAAAGCAAACCACTAAAGAACCAAGAAACATCACCAATGCAACAATTGAATAAATTGTCAAATATGCCGTGTTTTCTATTTTGGGGTGTGCCACAATGTCTAAATCATCCGATTTTTTCGTAACACTGACGAAAAAGTCCAAAAACATCACTATTTCAATGCGGTATTTGCAGCTGCACGCTTTGTCGTATTTAACTCTGTCGATAGTTTTATACTCTGAAATCATTAGAGGAACGTGTTCATTCACAGCTATACCACCAATCGCTCTGGACGATGGGTCACAAATCAACAGTTCGAACATCTCATCAAACAGATTGTATTTGACCAAAGCTTCCGGTGATTTCGAGAGCAAAACGTTGATACTCTCGCCGTTGTCGTTGCTGTAATCGTTGCATGCAATAGTTACGTTCAATTTTCCCTTGTAAAACGTAACGATTGCTTTCATGCACAGTCCGTAGTTGACATCGAGCGCGTCCATTCTAGAGAATCCAAAACCGTTCAAATCGACGTATGTTAGTGCACCTTGAAAGCTTATTTCCTTTCTCGGTGCGATATTGTTGCCCCAGTAGAGTGGGCACTGGACCCTTATGGAGTTAACGTTAATAATACAACAAATCACGTAATGCAGCGTGTAAATGATAGCCGTACGCACCATGTTATGGAAACCACCCACCCATTCGCTGTAACGTTTCACTTATGATAAGTTCAGTGTGAAGGCATAATATGAATGGTGGGAAGCGATAAGGGCAGAAGTAAATCAGCATTTCCTCATGGCAAAGTTTTGATATGGTCGATGTAACTCTTACGTTTTGCTATTTCAACATCGAAACAGGCTCAAATAATAATCATTTGTAGTGCGAGTAAGCTATATTTTAGTGTTCCAGGTCGTTGATGTTGATGAACTTATTTTGAAAGTCAGAAACTGCTGTTGAGAAAGAACGGTGGTGTTCTTTAGAAAGTTGATTAGCACCTTCGTACTGCTCTAATTGATTTTGGTTGATAAAATGAGCAGGACCAGAACAGAGAACGTGACTGTAAGTGTATACACGAGCGAAAATGAGTCAAACATTGAATTAGTGACCATTTCAAATGACTTTTCTGCAACTCCAAAACAGACCAATTAAATTCACGAGCGAAAATGAGTCAAACATTGAATTAGTGACCATTTCAAATGACTTTTCTGCAACTCCAAAACAGACCAATTAAATTCATATAAAGTTCGGTGAAAATGCTGTATCACAACACGCTAAAGTGCACGCTATTCGCACGGTGTATAATAGCATATTGCCACTCGACATCATCATCGCAATTTCACGATAATCGAGTGAAATTTAAATAAATTACCCTGAAGCGATAAAAAGTACACTATCTGCTGTGTAATAAATTTCAGGCTATTCAGGCCGTTGTAAACTTTTTCGTGTGCTGCAGATATTCGAACGAGTATTTTTTCTTTATGATCCTACGCATTCGTATACCCAACGCATGATCATTCATTCGTAAGAGTCCGATGTATATACAAAAAGCTTAACGAAGCAATCATCAATTCCAAAAGTTTTCTCTTGTCGAATCGTTCATGTAATGTTTTGAATTAACTTCGAGATTTGAAGATAATTCTAAAATTTGAATATTTAATCATCTGATTTCTGTTATCTCCATACTACCGAAAGGGATATTCATTTTATCTAGTTTTTTTTATATTTTTTGAGAGTTTATTGTTTTGCAGTTATTGCAAATATGCCTTAATTTTATTGCTATACTAAAGAAGATTCTGTAACTTTATTTTAACTCGATGGTTTTCTGCGTATTTTATCTTTATAGAAATGCATGATTTTGCCTTCTTCTATTAACGATGGGCTACCGAGAAACATGGTACCTGTCGAAATCGACGTAAAGTGATGCTTGAGTAGCGTAGCCCTGTTTCAAAGGCATTCCTCGATACTGGCAAAAGCCAAGCACGTGTACAAATATAAGGTTCACGTGTCGCGCTTTCCTTGTACAATCTGTCACGACCGAGATGCTCGTTCAAACCCGTTCACGGAAGAGGAGCACGGGGCACACCTGTAGTCGGGAAAGTTTTATTTTCCTATTGCAAGAAAGCGTGAAGGTAAACAGTCAAAGGAAGCGTATCGATGTCGAACAAGTTTCTCGGCCCTGGCAGTTCCGGATCGCTGACGAAGCACACATCGCCGAGGGATGTCGTTGCAGTGTTGCATGGAATTGTTTAGGATGGCAGAACGAGCGGAAACCATAAAGAGGAAATATTCTCCTTACATCAACCATGAAACGCGCGCGAAATCTTTCAAACGGGTGACGCCTACCCGAAAAGCTAAAAACGAAGTCAACAGAGCGACGTACTCAGCTAATGCAAGAAATCCTCCTTAAAGTCGACAACAGTTTTGTTTTTCAAGTGGTAACGTGATAACATGCACATGTTTTGAGTTATCGAATGTATTACTTTTCACCAATGGTTGTACCAGAAGAGTAAATTATAAATATTGTAATGTACCACATTTGTTAACCTTGAAATATTGACCTACTAGCTTACTTGTCACATGCTAAATTCGCTTGTAATCACAGAATGTGAAATCAAATTCTTTGTTTCTTGTTCCTTCCTCTGTTCCTCTCCAGAGTTGCATCTAAAACGGTGGTATAAATCAGTTTATCAAACCATATCACGGCAGGCATTACAAAAAATATATCGTTACAACATAAAAAGAGAAGAGTATTGCAGCTTAATGAATCAGTTTTCAATTGAAACCTTATGATTCCATGATTCCTCCTTCCAAGTAGGTTGCGATACCAAATGTAGCATTTGTTCCTGCCTCATCTTTAAATGAAAATCTTATGTAATCCTGTTAGAATTCCGCTTTTCGTTCGGCACACTGCATAAAGAGATGATGATTCTATTTGCACACCTGAATCGCGTCTTCCCGCTTCGGTTCCTTCTCATCGCGTTCCAGAGCGTTGTTGGCTAAATACACACCACAGGTAGGAGGGAACCTTACGTAAACCTAATCGTTTTTTCTTCATTCTTCCATTCCTGCATTGTCAGTCAGACGATCTTGTCACTGATCTATTCCCGGGCGCCGGTGCCAAAATCCTTTGATCATAGCTAACGAAAAATGCTGATTTCGGTGTTTAAGCACACCAAACGGCACGGATTGGCACCGAAACGGCACCGAAGAGGAAAGCCAGAAACCAACGTTTCTCGGTTGCCCGCGAGTTGCCGGCGATCGCCGTACGAGAGAACTTACTTTCGAATTCCATATCCTGATTCCCCCGGAGCTTTTTTGTGTGGCAGCAGGAGGAAACTGCATGCCATGGAGCGTCGGTGATGGAAGTAGGTCGGTAAACAGTTTTCGTCTGTTTTTTTTTTTTTTTTTTTCGTTCGCTTTTACCGTCCGTTTTCCCAGCATTGACACACTTGGTCGGCCCGGTTTGCTTTCCTGTTTCACTCTGGCATGCGTTCTCAAACTGGCGCTTATTTGTAATGCAAGCGGAACATTGGAAAACTGCTCTACTTGAACGCCATGAGATGATTTACTCAACCGTTTCGCTACGGATTTGTTCAACCATGTAGTGAGCACGTTATTCGTTTGAAATCACCTGAAAAGAAGCGTAAGATGCTTCCAGGAGATTTTCGTACTGTTCTACTGTCCTTCGCGTAAGCAAAATGCTTCCCGTGGCGGTTTAGTAAATGGTTTCATAGAAAGTTTGATGAATATTTATTGAACGGGAATATTTATTCTTTTGTTTAAGCGATTGTTGCCAATAAAAAACTAACCAAAACGTTTATATTATGAAAGGAGATACGACACGAATACGTCGCTACTTTTCCAACATACGTGTTGAAAAGCTTAACAAAAATCTTTCGTCTATGAACAACGAAACGCACGAAGAACTGACGTGATTGTGTTGGTCAACAAGCTGCAATAACTTGAAAAGCATATCAATTAGCCCAATTAACAATCGGGTGATAATGGATAAAGCGTGATATCAATTCGTTAATAAAACACCTCCCATCCGTTATTGCTTATCGCTGGCGTTCCCATGTGCTGTTGTGTTTGTTTTTGCTGCTGCAATTTGGTTCCCAAATGACTCGCCGCCTACTTTGATCGCGGCAAAAACTTTGTGACCGCGACCGAATAGCGGCACTATAAATTAAACGATTAAATTTGTCAAATTGAAAATCACCGGCGAAAGACAAACATGCGTGCGAGCGAGAAAACAAGCGAGACACTCTCGATATGATTGACCTAACATCGCAAATATAAGTAAAAAATACATTTTGCGAACATATTGCTAATTGGTGCCCCACACTTGATGTCTATCGACCAAACGCACACACAGACACGCATAGCATCGATCGACGCGTAACAATAAGCAAATGGTGTTAATGATTATTGTTATTTCGATGCGCCCGTTACCGATCACCCCCTGCCTATAGATTTAATCGA
Source organism: Anopheles cracens (assembly GCA_002091845.1). Lineage (NCBI taxonomy): Eukaryota > Metazoa > Arthropoda > Insecta > Diptera > Culicidae > Anopheles > Anopheles cracens. Next base: position 183,437 of record KZ068499.1, on the reverse strand, counting down.
CGCAAACGACCACGAGCGCGCTAGTTTCATCGCGAATCGAGCTAGTTCGATGTTCGTTTTTTTGCAGTAATTATCAAACAGTTTTTGCGTTTCCAACACCTCACGCCCACAGTTCGTGCCTGATTGTTATAGCTCAATGAAGCTTATAGTTTATGAGCAATAAATATAATCACCTGCTTATTGTTTAGGGTCGTGTCTATCATTTATGCTAATAGAGTGTGCAAACGAAATGGTATCCGACGATCAAAGAATTCAAATATCGGAGCATGGATACGACGAAGCTAGCTGTAGCTACCTATGAAGATTTTCAAACAAATTTTGTTATTTTGACTTTTCCAAGTGGACATGCTGTTTGTTGTGTTCTTTTGAAGTATTGCAGAAATTATATAATATTAAATTTACTTTGATTACTCATTAACAATACCAGCGCATTCTTCAAATCATGTATGTTAATATAGCTAGATGATCCTGTTCAGAACGAGAAAAAAAGAATAGAAAACATTACAAATGTTACTTCTTCTTCATAACACAGATCATCTCTTATCAATTGGTTTTTTATACATTTTCCAGCAACTCAAAATTTAATACAATTGATTTTTTTGTTGTCGTCAAAAGCCTTTAAAGTATCCACAGTCGCACGGCATAAGCGCATAAATATGTTGCTTCAATTAAAATATATTTTTGTTTCGTTGGTATGCGATAATCTCTGATAATAGTAGGTGTGTATTTTTTGAAAAATGCTATTCAGTGGTTTGTGAGTTTACGTCATTTCGTTGTATTACCTGTGTTTTGAAGAGTATAAACTGCGAAACATGAACTGATTGAACTGAAAATGATTAAAATCATGCATTCTAAATAAAACAATACACGTGACAACAACACGATTAACCAGAGAAAAACGCGATTAGCACAAGTTTGTCTTGGTCAAAATGCAGTATCAAAGGCACGAGAAGCGTTGAAGTGAAACCACTTTAGACGTGCATAACGAACCCCAAACTCATCTCTTTCCTAAAGTAGAAAAAAAACACAATCGAAGAAACTTCTTCAACCAAAAAACACAACACCAAAACTAATACGTTGGTTGCTATGATGAACGGACCTTTTTCTTTTATTAAACAGCCAAATAGTTTAATATAAAATAACCTGAACATTGAAAAACAAACTTCATTCTTCCAGTTTAAGGCCTTTCGTATTATCGTGTTGGTTTCTACAACAACCCATTGAAAATTGTAGCTCAGGCCAAGCCAAAAGTATAAAAATATTATCCCAGGACAGAAGTTTGAAGTCTTATTTTATTGCTGTAGTGTAAATATAAAACTGACTCAAATTAAATTCTCTTAAAGAGAAAACCGTTTGAAAATGCATTCCGTTTGTAATCTATATCAAAATGAAGAATCATAAAGGACATAGACTCATTCCCACATTCCAGAGATAGATCACTCTGCTCCGAAACATTTCGCTCATTTGTGTAATTGAGTTTACATGAAGTGTTTTTAATTAGTTTGTCATTAACGTAAGACCTTACACCCATTTACTCCATTTGAAGCAAACAAATGAAAAATAAAATAAAAATAAACGGCTCCAGCGCGGCCCTTTTGTCGACATTTATTTTGATAATGAATTTACACCGGCCACGCTCGCAGGTATTAACATCATCGTTTCGCAATTTTCACCCCTGAAAGCTTATAGCCTACGACTTTTTCGATCCGGTTTGTTATGGCTGCCAACAATAGTCTGTTAAACGGACGAGACGTTAATTAATTTCAAAGTGAGTCCTTCAACGCAACCCACGTGCGGGTAGGTTCTGAAGAGGTGTAAAGGTGGGCGAGCTTATGGAACGCAACCATAATGCTTTCCAATGGTAACGGATTGCTCGTTAATAGTAGCAACGGTTGGGTCCGTGCGGTGAGGGAGGCAATGCAAAACGTGGAATATAATACCCGACCGTGGAGAGTGGAGAGTTGCGCAAAAAGTCGTGAATAGAGCACCAATTTCCCACGGCACCGAAACGACGTCCGCGGTGGATTAAACTGTGACGCAATAAAAAGTGAAAACATCCGAGAAAAACATGACACTTTTCAATTAGTGGCGCTTGTTGGTTGGGTTAATACCAAACATGCTCGTTATACCCTCCAGGTGCCCGGATGAGTGACTTTGTGGGAAGAGACATAACGAACAATCCTCTTAATGCGCTGCGCGTGTGTGAGTATGAGTATCTCGGGTTCGTGCGTTTTTTTATACATTTTCCAGCAACTCAAAATTTAATACAATTGATTTTTTTGTTGTCGTCAAAAGCCTTTAAAGTATCCACAGTCGCACGGCATAAGCGCATAAATATGTTGCTTCAATTAAAATATATTTTTGTTTCGTTGGTATGCGATAATCTCTGATAATAGTAGGTGTGTATTTTTTGAAAAATGCTATTCAGTGGTTTGTGAGTTTACGTCATTTCGTTGTATTACCTGTGTTTTGAAGAGTATAAACTGCGAAACATGAACTGATTGAACTGAAAATGATTAAAATCATGCATTCTAAATAAAACAATACACGTGACAACAACACGATTAACCAGAGAAAAACGCGATTAGCACAAGTTTGTCTTGGTCAAAATGCAGTATCAAAGGCACGAGAAGCGTTGAAGTGAAACCACTTTAGACGTGCATAACGAACCCCAAACTCATCTCTTTCCTAAAGTAGAAAAAAAACACAATCGAAGAAACTTCTTCAACCAAAAAACACAACACCAAACGAAAAGGTTTACTTAGGCCAACAGTCGCGAGCATTTTTGTCTTCACTTAACCCCTTGGCTAAATTGTTCAAATATTGATCCGGACGCACCTTACCCCGTCGGTATGGGTTAGCGGTCCTTCTCAAACAGGAAAAATCCTATCAAACCTAAAGTAAACCCGCGTATCGTTGCTAAGAGCGGAGCGGGCTAATGTTGGTAAAGGACGTAGTAAATTTTTAATGGACGTAAAATGTACGAAGTGGAAATCTCGTTCTCGTAGTTATCCTGGCGAAGCCGATGAAATTAATTTTTCATACGAAAATCCGTAAAGTAGTCCGTGTTAAGATTCGTTTGCGTGCCTGAACATAAAAAAACCTATCATGAAAAAACCCTCCAGTACACTTTTCTTGCTATAAGAATAAAACTCGTCCGCAATAGCGTTAAAGTAATTTAACCTACAACGTTTCTACATTCGTTTATCATAGTTATTCACTGTATGAGTTGAAGGACAACCTGTTTTGGCATATTTCGTATTTCAAATCGATCCGACTGCCGTTAGTCAGCTGTAAGAATCTCCAAAATGGAATCATTCACGTACAATATTCGCGTTGATCAGCGTTCGTTTGCGTTTCGGGATGCTCGATTCTTTTCAACCTCGGCCAAGCTCGTTACACACCCATTCAGATGTATCGGCATCCAATTTCAGGTGTTCGTCAAAAGATCGGTTTTCCGAGAGCAAATGTGTAGTACGGCTGTATGAAACCAAATTGTGCCGATCGGGGTTTGTTTCCCTTTTTGCTTCATGCAAGATATCGCTCGACTCGTGGTCCATAGGCGGCCGGCTCGAATCGTCCATCTTCATGCGGAAGCCGCTATGGCTACCGGAGTTTTTTTTTTTCCGCGCGCTGGTCAATTGTACCCGTCCAATGAATCAGTTAACGAACGTAGCGGACGGTGAATTGGATTCTAAAACCTTCGCTACTAAACTAAAAAATGAACCCAATGTTTCCATCGTAGGGCTATAGCAGGACGTGAAAACCTCGAAACAAATTGCGGATGCGCTCTGTACACGCTAACATCGCGAATGATCTCGATCAATGGTGTTCATTGCACTGGAAAAGCAAAAGCGATGGACCGGCGTTCCATTCCAGTAAAAATCACTCAATGGAAAAAAAACTAAAGTGCACCAGAACTATGAGGACAACAAAGGCCGTGTCTTTACCCAGCAAACTGTACCCCGAAAAACCTGTAAGAAAAGTTAGATGTTATTATTTCGATTCATTGAGCTATTTAAATTGTATAAAGTAAATTAATGACTTGTGTTGTTGAACCTCTTGTCAAAACGAACAACTAACTATCTAATTTGTGTAAATGGCGTCTGTAAGTATGGAATAAAAAAACTCACCAAAAACTGCTAAACGGATGACATTTAAAGTTCACATCATACAATATCATGCAGTTGGAACCCTTGTATTCCGTATCAAAGGTGATTTATCACCCGGAATATTGCATATCGTTAGTCTCATCGTTGCTTTTGTTATGTATACTCATTTCTGACACGGATGATATGATGTGTCGTTTTATTTGATTTATCATTTTTGACATATCGAAGTCTCGGCGCTATGCGTGTAGTTCTATGGTATTAACGAACCATGAAGAAAACCTTTTATGGCTTTAAGTTATTGGAAATACTACAAATAGCTTCAGCATTTTGATTGGCTTCCCAATTGGTAACCAATCCCATAGTTTGTGATTGGAAGCTGAAATTTTATTGAGCCACTTTTTCATAATTAGACGGAAATAAGTGTAAATCACTGCTTGTGTTTCATTTCTTTAAATAAGCTAAAATGTAAATAACCCTTTCGTTTGATGTTCATTGTGAGATTCCTGTCCACCTTTGTTAGGATAAGTGCTAATTAAAGCCACTCAAGCTAACTAACACAATTCTCCGATTCGGTAGACTACACAAAGCCAATTGCGTGCTCAAAGAGTTGAGATGATTTTTTGCGTGTTTTCGTTCCAATATGCGATGGTGTGCTATTTCATAGCACCAGCGCTGGATAGAGTTTTTGTGCCGTACGATGAACGTTACGGTTGCAGAAGAAAATGCCATACTCGCCATAGGACTAGTCGCCATGGAGCTACACAATAGAAGCATACTACGATGGAACTTTTCAGGAAAATCGCACTTGGCCATAATCAATATTTATTGCACCACTTTTATTACAATAAACTAAAGTTTATGGGTATAATCGAAATAAAGCATACACCCGGTGAGTTACGGTCCACTGTGCTAGCATCGCACAGGAACGCCCCTGGCTCGTATCGTTTAACAAATGTCATCCTGTTTGCGTACGTCCGGCTCTAGTGACTATGCACAGTTGCATGTACGCCGTTACAAGTGTTCACTCAACCCAGTGTGATGAGGAACGGTGAACTTCATGAACGTAAACTTGTTTAATTTTAAACCCTGTGGTTCAATAATACCGCCAACAACTACTAGAATACCTATTTCTGCCACTTCGTAAATAAATATATTTGCCAGTCCTTCGATTACTTGAACAGTCCACAAAACTCGTGTTTTTCTACATATTTCAAATCACGTGTTGTAAAATGATTAAGCAACATTTTTAAACATTTTAAGCCAATGGTTTTCATGGTATGCAATTCAAATACAGTTTATCTGTGTTCTCATAACTGTCTAGCACGTTCGAAACAGATCAACCAAAGCATATTCATTTCAATGATTTATAACATGCCATTATTAAGAGGCATCCAGTTGTGTTGTCTTACATTCCTTGGCTGATCGGGCTGCTTATAAGGCGCTGCTGCGGATAGTGGTCTTCATTTTTGAAAGTGTTTCCACTCGAAAGGACACCCACTCTTGTTTGCACACACCGGCACGACCGAGAATAAATCAACTTAATTGTTTTGCATCCCATAATGGTCAATAAAAAATGAAAAACAATGATCAGCATATGCAATGAAACTGAATGGAATGGACTCAGAAGGCCCGGGTTCGATTATCGATTTGCTTTTCGTGTAACTATTGCTGTTTTGAGCTTTAATAATAATATTTCAAAGCGTATGCTAATTGAACGATTCGTAAGATCACAATAACAAGCAAACTGAGGTTTCTTTTGTAAATTATAGCATTTTATCATATCTTTGTAACATACTCTTCAAACAGATTGAAATCTTATTACACATGTACACGTAGTCCTACAGAACATAGAGAGGCATTGCGCTCTTGTTTGACATCATATCAAACGAATTGTGGTCCTTATTCTGTTCTGCATTTTCAATCCCCGTTTTACAAACATGTGACATCTTACACGACCGCTTAAAAGCTAATTGATTTAAAATAAATGCTTGCACAACTGAAAGGTAGAATCATACGGAACGACACTAACTAACAGATCGAGTGTCTCGACAACGTTGTTCGGAGAAACGACCGTTTGTGGAGTTGATTTTCCGTACGCAGTAAAAACTGCAACGTGTGTTGAGTTTAAGTGAAGTTTCAGGAAGGAAGTATTCTGAGAGGCGACTACCAGAAAACGATTTTTCTAGATCCTTTCTCTCTTCTAGGAAATGTATCATTTCTATTATGAACGTTATGTTGAGGAAAAACAACATGCAGACAGAGATTTGCTGCAAAACTTGTTGATTTCATTTCTTGCAATAAAATAAAAAACAATTACACGTTATGCTAGAATACCTGAAGTGGTTGTGCTGACTTGATTTTTTTCTACTTTGAAGTAATTTTATTTCATACAATGGAATTATACGTTTTTTCGTGGAAGCAGCAGCCTTGAAATCAGCAGCTAATGAATTCAGTTACAATATTACACCAAACCATAGGAATTGAATGGAAAACTAGACAGCAACTTCGCTTCCATTGAGGTCTTAATATTGCGACAGGCACGCAAATCGCTCGCAAACATGAAATTTTGGCATAAATTTGCTTCTTAATCAACCGTACACGGGGCTGTTGGCAGAAAATATTAAGGTATTCATTTATGTAATGGAGTATAAGTATTACCGAAAAATATTTTCGTGCATATTAAGACTTCAAGTGAAAAACCCTACTGTGAACTAATTTTAAGTTTAAAAAGAGTTTCAATTGTTTATACTCGCAACTCGTGTTTGCTGTTTCACCGTAATTTGGGAGAAATTTCATACACTGACAGAACAGGCTTCTCGTAACGTTGTTTCATAAAGTAAATGGATAGTAAAAACTGCTGATATTGTATCATATCTTCAACATAAACACCCCGATACTACGCAGGAATTATAGAAACTTTGATCACCATTTAGTGCAACAATTGTTTTATTTTGTAACCAAGCAACCAACCAAACTTTCAAGCAAAAAATATCTTTTTTAACAAAATCACTATACTCGAAGGAGAAGCGGATTAACTTTTTTATTTAGGTTTTCGTTCGTCAATGGTAATTGGCCAGCGGACCCTTTCCGACCAGCTAGACGATGCTCAAAACTCAACCCTGTCGTGTTGGCCAGCTAGCTCCGAGTTTTAACATCGTGAAGCCTCGGAGCATTGGCTGGAACTCTTTTCCAGTTTCTTATGAACTATTTTATGCTTCGTTTAATGCGCCCTTTTCCCCGTGATGTCTTTCTATGGCGCTGCGAGCTTTATTTTGTTGTTGGTGTCGTTTATTACGACATCATCTTTTCGTGCAAGATTTATTATCCGTAGTGCAAAGCGTCACGCCAGGAAGTCAGGTCCGTTGAAACGTTGAACAGGAGGAGCATGCCGGCCGGTGCAGCAGCGGGCCGAATGTTTGGCCGAAACTTCAAGGATGCCACAAATCCAAACCATTGCCTTATGATGAACACTGCACGAAGCGTAACAACTGAAACCCCTCCTTATGGACCGCTTGCATGAAAAGCCCGGACAGGGGCCCGCTTTCGACCCCGTGGCTCGGCGGGCTGTGGCGCTGTGGCTTTGCTCCTCGCACCGAAACGGATGCTATTTTACGAAAAGCGGCATGCATCCGGTATTTTCGAGAATACTCCACATCTGCAGCGTGCACCGCCCAAAGCGTACGAGCCACATGCCTGCTGGAGAACCTAGCCGGAAAGCTTCTGGACATGTACGGGAAAGTACACACCCGCACACACGCACACACACATGCCCTTTTAACGTGCACGGGCTTGTACGGGCCACAAGCCTCAACATTCGCGACAGCATCGTCGAACGATACTACGGCTCAAAAGCATATAAACTTTCCCGTGGAAAGCAAACGGACGCGCTAACTTCATCTCGCTGGAGCTGTGTGGCTATTTAGCGCCTTTCCGATTTAATAACGAAGCCCTCCGGGCGTTGGCAAGCATCAAACTGGTTGACAGTATAACTTTATCATCTCTCTCTCTCTCTCTCTTGAAAGTGTGTGCCATTTTTCATCAAGCGCGCATTTGGTAGCATCATACTTCCTTCAAGTATAAAAGTACATGACTCGTTACTTGCAGATGCCGAGTAACGAGTTTCAAGAATGTTTATTTAGATACAAAGTTTTTCATTCTGGATTGTTGGTCTGCCTCTACAAGTTTGTGTAACATTTTATTATAATATTTTAGCAGAGGAACACGAAACTCATTTTAGAAAACTCCTCAACTCAATCGTTAATATCTTTAAACTATTTAAATAAAACTGAACATATTACATCAATAACAGATTTATAGTCTAAAACCTCACCCGACCAAAAACTGCCTAGAACTATTCCTCATAGCTTCTTTTGAAAGTTTCATCAATCACCTCACTCAACAATAGTTCATTCAACGCACACAGCATCAACAATCAGTTTCTATTGCCAACGGTAAACAAAAGCAATCGGCATGTTGCCCGAAACCATGCCTCCATGGGCAATCTCCAACAAGCCATGCAAGGAACGTATGCGTTCCAGCATGAATCGCACTAAGAGCAGTCGGCCACCCTCATGTGCACTGTAATTAACCGATTTACGCTCGAGACCAGCTACGATTGTGCACGAATGCAAAACGTTGGCTTCGGTGGCAGTCTTGCCGGCAGGGTACATCTTACACACGGTTCCAGCACCTACACCGAATCAGAAACTAGCTCGCAGCAACCGAACCCAAACACTGTATCACCCATTATTTGATTGTGAGGCAGTAAATATCGCCCGAAAGCGGAACACGTCGCCGATGGGTGTTTTGCAGCCGGTTCCAACTACATCCACAGGTCGCAAGTAGAGTCAATGACGTGCCGGTACTCCATGAATCTTTACGATCGCTCGCAACTGGGTTCTGTGGTATGATAAGATTTCCTAAGCTCACCGAAAACAGAGCCAAACATATTGGCAAACAGAAGCGGGGATGCGCCCACCCGCCAACCTTTACACTAAGCATGGTTTAGCTGGATTGCTTGCCAACTTTCAGTGCCAACTGTGTGCCGAACTGTTCCCTTTACTGCACTAACTAGCTGCTCGCCTCCTGGAAGCGCACGCAAATAAGAAAATCCCATGATAAATAGAGCAAAGTTTGCTTCACGCTCTCACCTCAATTACCACGTTCCGAAGCAATGAAATTAGAGCAAGGCCCGGGGCAGACAACGGGCATTCGTGCAGCGGCTGCACCGTGCGGAGATGGTAGCGTTAAAATTTTCACGGAAGATCACGTGGCAGTCGAACAAAGCATGTCATTCAAACTCCCCATTCAACAGGACAATCAATGGACCGGAGACCGGCCCTTCATGCTTGTTAACACCCTCATTGCATCGAACGAGGTGTTTTTTTTTCTCAATACATTTTCCCTCCGCGCATAAATCCGGCCGTTAGAACCGGCGTCCTCTGCAGGTTTGATGCGACATGAAAGAAGTGATGCAGCGAGTGAATTTTATTTGCAATCCTTTTTTTCTCTCTTCTCTTCCGAGATTGCTGCGTGACATTTTCCAGCATTACAGTCGCTGGGAAAAGGTAACAAACCCTGCGGAGTCGTTATGGCACAACAAAGAGCATCGAAACGTCGAAGACATGTCGCACATCACGAGGTTTCAAACCGTTGAGGCGTATCATTTCTCCCGCTGCTTGCCGCGCTCGGACATCGGATATGGAATCGAATCCCCAGCTGCACGGCATCCATCGCGGCGTCCGACGGCCCCGGGTACCTTTTGAACATTTCGGACGTTTCGGTTGATTACGGGGCAAATTGCGAACCATTTGTCATCGCGTCCGGTGAAAGATTTTCCGTTCGACCTTCCACGATCGCAAATGCATCGGGTTTCGGGTCAAGATGACCGTTGGGATACGATTATTTATGGTGGTCATTACGTAGCATTTTTTTGGTTTTATTTTTTAAGAAATGGCTCGAATCATGCCTCTGGCATGTCCATGTACAACGCAGGTGATTGTTTGGAATAGTCAATAAAGGCAGTGTTATTGCACAAACTATTTTTAACCGTTCTCAATAATAAATAAAACGCATAACATAGTTTTTTCCTTTAAAAAATAAACTCGTAGCATCTCAATCTCTCTAAAAACCGACCGAAAAACAATGGCTCAGTCGTATTCTTTGCGCTGTTTGCGTTTGCTTTATGTTTGCAAAGTAGCAGCAAAACATAAAGCAAATAAATTAGATCAAATCAGCTACACCGAATGGATTCTGCTCACATTTCTAAGCCATCAATCTAGATTACGCCCGTTGATTGCAAATTGAAAATGTTTTTGGGGTTTTTGGCAAGACGCGGGGGTTTATTGTGCTCATTTCGCACGGTTTCCCACTTTCGCGCCAATGTATGCGATACCAGAATGCTGCTTCCTGCATAGGATCGCGGAGTGAAGTGCAAAAATTGATCGCCTGGCAGGAAAAAAACGCAAACCTAAATAATTTCTCCTTTCTTTTCCCATCCGCAGCCGTTGAATGATTGAATGAATTGAATCGCTAACGTGAGCGTTTGAAATCGTGGCGCACGCGGATCCTTTTATCGTTATCATTAATTTCCATTTTCACACCTTTTGCGTCATTTCCCCGGGCGGGAAGTCGACTTCGTTCCTGCCGTTGAGTTGCTTTGAGTGCTGAAGCATGTTTTTTTTGGCAGCATTTTAGATGCTTCAGTGCTTCAGTGCTGTCGTTGATGGGAACGAGATGAGATCGATATAAACATGTTTCATTACTGCCTGGCAATGTGAATCATGCGATTATGTAGGACCGTTTGGCATACAAATCGCTTATTAATTATGTTTTATTTCATAAGACGATTGAAAAAGAACATTTTTCTTGTCGACCAATGCAAAAATCACAAACAATACCTTTTGATTCAATCCACTCAAAGCAATCGGCGTCCCGTCCGATCTTTCTTAGATGGTTTGATTCCCCAGCAACGAAAAAATCACTCTGTCGTACGAAAATAAATTTCAAAAAATCCTCCTAAAGCCACTTTTTGCACCCGTCTCATATGCGCCGTCCTTCCGGTAGTGGCTTGCAGTGAGAAATATTTAAGCGATAAAAGAAGGAAACGGCTCGCCAAAATTGAATCTGACGTGAATTTAAATTAACGCTCCGAATATTCACCACTTTTTCGCCATCCAGCGGGGCGTGGGGCTTTGGGTGCGGACTTTTTATTCTCTTTTCAGTCATTCAGGCGCCCGTCACTCAAGCACGGAGAAGCTGCAAGCAAGATGTATGTTCCACACACATACACACCCACACCCACGTACACGACGAGTCAAACGTACGGCATGACGGAAATGTGGCCGAAACGTAGCGAAATAATAATAAAAAAATAACGCCGAAAAAAATTGAAATGAGCACTGATTTTTTTTTTTGACGACACCACAGGGAAAACCACATTCCGGGTGCGCTTTTCCAGTCATCCGTTTGGGTCCTTCTGCTGTGGAGAGGACGAAACGGTCGCTTGAGCCATGAACATATTATTCCATCGTCTGTGCAATTATCTATTAAGCTGCCCGTGTGTTTTTTTTCTTCTTCTCACCCGCAAAAATGCATTCTCCCAGCCGGTCTTTATGATTGCTGCAGTTTTGCTCCAGCGCTTCGTCAATCTTTGCGATAAACTTTTTTTCCCCTTCGTTCTCGAGCATTTCTTTTTTTCCAGCACAGAAACTATGAAATTGTCACAGGTTTTCCCATCCGGTTTTTTTTCCTGCTTCCAGCATTCCAGCCGCCGTTCGATGGGTGTAGTTTTTTCTCCATTGCCTGCGCGAACGCCACAGGAGCAAGTTTTCTGGCAAATTGTAACACCGCCACACAATTCGTTCCAATTGAAAAGTGTTAGTAAAATCTCTTCTTCAATTGAATCGTTTCCAATGAGGAACGTGCAACTTTTCTCCCTCTCAGCTTATCCCGTTTTCATTTTACTATGTGTGTGTGTATGTGGGTGTTTTTTGCTTCTTCCTTGTGCTTTACCATTCGCTTTCGAATGATTTTCCACGGGAAGTTCCTCCGTGCGGTGCTGCGTTCGGTAAAACTCACGGTTCGCCTCTGCCGGGTACTTTCTGCAAAGGACTCTTTGGGGTTTAGTTCTTCGCTACGGTTCCAATGGGACCGCGCGAAGACACTTGTAATGCTATTGTCCACCGAGTGGCACATGATGCGATGCAGTTTGCGATGCTTCAGCTGGCAGCAGGTACACTTTTACTCACAGTTCTTTTCGCAATTTGCTAACCTCGCTCGCGTCTATTCAGCTCGGGCAAAACTGCTTTCCGCGATCGTTTTCCGTGGTCTATCGCTAAATTGCTCGTACAGTTGCTTCTACACTGCTAGCTGCTGTTCTAGTGATTCTTTTCAGAAGGGACGAGGGCTCTTGTGCAGTGTACCAATTTTCCGCTTTCATGTCGGTGAGTTTTGGTTCTTTGGATTTCTTTCTCGTTTTGATGGAATCTTTGCATTTCATAATTGCCGTAATTGTCAATTGTGATAACTCATCCATAAACGGATGTAAATCGAGTGGATGAGCAATAATGTTGTTGCCGACTTAACAAAGGGAATGCCAAAATATCTATGAGATGTCCTCCATTAATCACAAATAAACCGAGGTTTTAAAAAAAAAGTCAAAGTAAAATGGAAAGAAATGACATACAGAGATAATAAAATGGTTCGGACAAGAAGATGCCCTTTTATTGCTTCTTATATTCTACAGGGCGTTGGTTTTGAAAATACAAAATATGTTATGTAGAACCAAACATTATACATAACACAAAATTTAATGTTTTAAATAAAAAGATACTAGAACGTTGCGACGCGCTTCATTACTCAATGGTATGAGATAAATGATATTCTCGTTTCAATTTTTTACCACCAGGATCGTTCCCCAAAGTTGATATTACAATTTAAAAAGCTTGTTTTGTATTTTACCACAGTACACTCTCAAAAGCACACAACAAATATGGCGAACCAAAACGCTTGCTGAAAAGTTCAAAAGCTGCGCTACCAAATACTATGCAAGAATCACTCGGGAAAATCTTGCATGCAATGGAAAAGCTGCTCTCGCAGCTTATGAAACCTTGCACGAGTTTTCTTTCTGAATTTCGAGCTTGCACAAAAATAATCTTGCAATAAGTGGTGGTAAGCCTCGTGCCCACTATACGCATCGTTTTGCTTGAGGTAGCCAATAACTGATTGATTTAATTTAAAACCCGTTTGAACTGCATCGAAAAAAAATCGTTTCAAATAGGGCAGCAATTGATAGATATTTTTGCTTATTTTTTAAGAAACATTGTGACAATGAAGATAAAGGAGGCCTTGCATTTTCTGGTCAATTGTGCTTGGAACATTAAAGACAGTTACCCGCAGTCGCTGTTTTCAAGAGGTCACTTCAAGGTTGTAAAACATTTTCCAAGAACGTCGCAGCTTCCAGGTAGCCATAGCATAATATTAATATAACCTTAATGATTCGAGTACTTACTTGCTGTTTCTTGCTGAAAACGAGAAGAAAAATGATGCTTTAAACTTGATCTTGAGGCGCAAATTTGAAGTATCCCCATAAAATATCTAGTGCGCCACTTAAACTGATGAAATACTTGAAAGCACGTCCGAAGCTATCCATCACAAACTGGTTGAAGTGACAAAGCGAAAGTGTAGACAATAAATTTTCACACTCATTACCACCCTTACGTTCCTTGGGGCGATAAATTTGATTAGCAACCACCCCTAAGTTCAACGTTGCGGCCAGACAGCAAACAACCCGCTGCTTCCTCACCTGCAGCACCCAGGTCCACTGTTGAAGTCTTTCATGTATCGACACCGTCGGATTCGTTCCGGGCATCCAGGGAACCAAAACAGCGTCGAAAGTGCATTGCGTTCGTTACAAGGTGCAGTAAATTTTATTGTCCACTATCGCCAATTTGATTCTAGCCTGCGTGGTCGCTTTTCGTTGGGATCGTAAAATCAACCGAACGATATAGCTCGTCCCGGGGCGATATTAAATTTGTAACATTTGATGAAAACTATGCTGGCGCCAAGCTGCGACATTTTAGTGCGCTCGCTGGCGGAGGCAATACACAACGAATTTCCGGTCGTGCTCGCACCAACCACGAACGGTGACGTACGCAACGCTGCTGGGTTAGGAAACTGTCGCCTGCGAAGAAGCACCTCCGGTGTGATCGGGCCGGAGATACTTTCATTATTGCATTACTTTGTTGCATCGATGAATTTAAGATCTGCTGGTTCCGCAGTGTTACGAACGGCAACTACAATACGTACGCAGGTATGTTCACGCTAGTGCAAGCAATTCATGTGCGTGGAGCATGGTTGGAATGCTAATGCAAACCATAGCTTAAATTATTGTTCGAATGAAACCGATCGGAATTGAATAGATTCGTTTAGACTTTTAGATGGTATTCATTGTTTTATTCGGTTAGCTCCGAACTAAAAAGGAATATTGAATAATCTAAATTGAATAACAATATTGATTTACCACTTTAAAAACATTCATTTGATTAAAATGAGTATGAGTAAAATGAGTAATGTTTTAAGTAAAGTGGTGAAATTTTACAAACAATTTGTTCAACCAAAAAAGGCTAATTTAAAAAAAAATCTTTAAATCTTTAAGTCTTCTACCCCATGAATCTTGACTCTTCTTTAAACCAGTTATGAATCATCAGTGTTCACTCCACCAAAATCGCTCACCCCAGCGTCAATCGTACCCGGGGACTCAAATACATAGATTAAATTCAATTAATTCTGACTTTTCCTGGCTCAGCTTTCACCTCGTTCGCCGACGCGCCCGTTTGTCCATGATCCGGTGGCACCAGCATCAGCAAAGTTGGTTCCACGGTTGATCAGGTTCCGCGAGTGGATCGCAAATTTTCCCGCCGGTATCATGCAACGTTTTCCTGTGCGAAGCATCAACCGCCTGGTAGTTGCTTCAGCGTGCAGTGGACGGGGTAGAAAAAACCCCCGACTGCAGGATTTTATAACGTTTCCTTCCTTGTTTTTTTTTGTTGCTACAAATGCATTGCGCTTCCTACCGAATGGCAGCGAAAGCGAAGCAACGCGACGTGATCATCTGCAACCACGGCAGGGTGAATGATGAAAGTAAAATTAAATTTAGATCCCGCCATTAGTCGTTCGCGGTAATATTTCACCGGAGCGTCCGGAAATCCTGCAGCATGCGCTTGAGCAGGCCAGCTTGTGCGGTCCAACCACCTGACCGGCGTTGGAGTGGTTAAACGAGAAGTTTATCTCGCGATGAATTTGGCTGCTATAATTAGTGGAAGCTCGCGGGACCAATTTCAAACACTTTGGTTCGTTCGGTGGACGCAGGTTTTCTTATTTTATTGCACAGTTACTGTCGTATTTATTCGTCGTTGAGTATTCCAAATGTACCAGATAAAACGCTCAGCACGAGCAGAAAATGTACAAGCGTATCGTTGTCGCCAAACAGATTAAAGTAATGTTAAGCAAACTTCATCTCATAAAACTAAACGATTATCGTTCTGTTTATTCGAGCGTGTTGCTCTTTTTGCCCCACGAACTTATCGGAAAAACTAAACCGAATTCCTTTATGTGCTGTGAGAACCATTAAGCGATCGTGATGAGACATGCTGACCTTATCTGGTAAATAGAGACAAATGCATTCATTCATGTACAAACAACAATCATTG
>KZ068499.1:114777-126693 GCA_002091845.1 Anopheles cracens | reverse complement strand
GATGTGCAGAAGGAAAGCATTGTTGAACCAAACCTCCACAAGCCGTTTCGATTCACAGTGCAGCTAAGCCGACAGAGAGCGTTTGATACTGGATACTGGAAGCTACCGAAAGAGCTTTAACATATGTTTGATGTGTTCGATTGTTGCAGCGTAGCAACAATAGCCAACCGTACCGCAGAAATAAAACAGCTTTCAGATAGAAACACCCAGTCCATTCGTGCGCTATGCGGAACCGGATAACAACAAGGCGCGTGCGAGTGTATATGTGTGTCTGCAACAGGTGCAAATGATTTCTTAACACACGCAACATCATCATCGATATTTCATTGCCAAAGGTTTCTCGGGCGGTGAAGTGAACACTACTAAACCACTGGTCGTTATAAGTCTCGAGATTCGGACTCGGTGTCCGTGATGCACAAAGCCAAGACTGTTTATTTACTCTTCGCCGCGAGCCACATGTGGAAGTTCTCGAGATGAACATCATTTTCTGCGCCCCATTACCGAGCGTTTGCTGAATTATTGGAACCACAAACACACTCACACACATCTCGATCCAGCTCGCCCACCCGGGTTGTTTACAACCTTTCTCTCCAAATGGGAGGCAATTACCATCGAACCAGTCGCACAACTCTTGCATTGCATTATGCATGAGATGCGTGTGCGCGTTGGTCACCGGAAAACATCAATACTGTGGCATACGGCGCACGGTGTGTTTGCTTTTCGGTATGGCTCATAGCGCTAAATTAGGTTCAGTGGTGGCCATAGTGAATGTGTCCGTTCGGCAGCTGATTCGAACATAAGTATGGAAATTGATGAGCGCATTGAATTTGGCCGTGCGTTTCTATCCCAACGCGGCCTCACGCACGCACTTGGAGATTAGTTGCAGCAGGCACCGGTTGCTAAGGCATGAAGAAGTGGGAGCAAGTTTCAACACCGGTGATGAGAGGTACTGTGCCGGACATGATTGGCTAGAAACCGCACGTTTCAAGCCGCGCGTGAATCAGACGTTAAATAGTACATAATCAAAAGTGGGTAATTTGATTACTGTTTACGCCGATTCGATTTAAGACGCTCATAAAGAACCAAGTACATGTTTGACGCGTTACTCAAACGCAGATGATATGCTACCTATTTGTGCTTAGTGTGTATTTTATCAAGTGTATTTGTAGTGTATAGTGTATTGTCCAATCAAAAATCTCATTAACGAATCTAAACAAGGCCTTTATGAGTCTTGCTACTATATATTCCGATTGCTAGTAAGCCGCTCTACAAAACATTGACCCATATATTAAACTTTGTTTTAGTTTTAGTGAGGCTACAACCAGCTCTTCCACTATCGGAATTCAAGAGGGACACATTCGCTGTAAGCAGCTAATATATGCGTAAGTAAATGAGATTCACCGACTGCCACCAATGCCACAGACAATAGACGATAGCAGTTCCCCAGCCAAACCAAGATAAGGATGCACCGAACATCTTGGCAGGACAAAAGAGCCGTTTTAGCGGTGGTTCAAACTCAAGACGACAGCTAGGCTCATGTTAGACTTCATACCCTAACGTATGTGCCCGGTGCCTCCTTTCGCGATCGTTCTAGTAGCCAAAGAGTTGCCATTGTTGCCGTCGCCCTACACATGCAGCGCTATCGACTATAATAGGCCTGTTACCGACTTGGCCTGTTCCGTCGGGAGCGAACGTGTTCGCAGCGGGAACGAGCGTGTGGCGAAAATTTGCAATGCAGATTAGCTTCACTCCATTTGCGTAAGCGTAAACTTAGCGACAAGTGAAAATCTCTCCCATCGCACTCTCTTACCCAGCGATGAAGGAGTGGCCTGTGCGGACTGTTCCGTGACCACAGGACCAATAAAATCTACCATAATTTATAGGGAAAGTAAAAGCCGCAAATGCATCTTTTGTTACTAAATTGGACAAACACACTGGTGGGGAAAAAATCTAAAGCTGGAGGAGCCGTACCGAGAGGATAGAATCCCTTTTTTATCGTGATAACAGATAATTGTTCCAAGAGATAGAATTTTATCACACTAATTGCCAACCTGATCACAGAGTTTTTGTTTGTTCATCAAGTCATTCCAGAAATCCTTGTCATTATTTTAAACTACAGAGTAAACCGAATTCTAGGATCTATTGAATCTACAATGTTGCTTCATTATACGAACACAGCACTTCTTCGAACAACATGTGACAACATGTAAAGAATGTAAAACATACCTCCTAGTTAATCACATAGACACATTTCACGGGTAGCCATAGAAACATGTAAACAGTAATCTGGAAAAAATGCCTGGCCATTAGCATGATTCCCAGTGGTACCGTTGCAACAATCATCATTACATTTTTCCAACATCCATTCAATCCATCAGATTACATGTCTTAGCATGAATTATGAAGCCATTGGCTTGAATTATAAATTACTGCTTCGCTTCTCTTAATAGCCGTTATCGAAACTCGTGAACGTACGAAGCACGACGTGGCTTCACCCAACCATAAACGTAGCACTCACCATTCGTATCAATTAAATACATATCACATTAGAGTTCACCTTCAATTCCGTGCACCGATAATACATAATAGATCTCGCGTGCCAGACACGCTGCTCTTCGATGATTCTTTATCGCTCGCGCCGGCCACGTCCGCGTCAGAAATTTAGGTCCCGGACTGTGCGGAGTTCACTGCGTGGACCGTCCAACCGTCCGACACTAATCACCGGCTGTTGATGTCGGTCGTCAACGTCCCGGACTAAACTTGTGCGCCACCGAGCGCAGAAACAATCGATACTAATTAACACTAACTAAATGAGTGAACAGGTCGACACGGACCTACCTAGAAAAGGGCTTGGTGGAGCCGTCGGGTACCAGAAAATAACCTTTCCTCCCGCAGAGACACACACGCAGAAAACAAACACACACACGATTGCGGAACAGTCTACCGTATGGAAAATCAATTACCCTCCCAGTCAACTAGCGAAAGGCACCATTAATCGTTTCGTATGAATTTGCCTGATTTAATTAACACAATCAGTGTCGGCAAAGACTGACACCCGGCCCCATAGAGGCACACTATCACCATCAACGTCACAGCACACACATACACAAAAAACAGGATGAAACTCCATCCGGTGGCTTCTTGATTGTGTTCCATTGCGTTGAAGAAAATGCTACTAAGTTGCAAATCTACTCAAGTTGTTTCCGGTACCGTAGCAGACAGAGCGCCGTTGCTATCTGGGCTTTTGAATAGCTCGCAGGCAATTGGAACGCGAATGTCACCCAGCTTTGAAACAATCAACACTGTCCAATTTCCGGTGGCGATGTCATCCTGCTCGGGTGTACTTCCTACGCAAGGATCTTATTCCCATGATCTGTGTTCACAGTTCTGCCTGTTTTCTAAATACAAAGTTGAAGTTTCATCATGATCTTGAAGTAGCCCCAAGATGTTCGTAACAACTTCTTTTCATCGTTTCCTTTCACTAAGTAAAATGAACATGTTAGCGTAGCATTCGTGGTACTTTGAATCTGTAAATGACATTGGATATGTACTTTTTTGTATACAGTCCATGAAATTTGCTCTCATATACTTGTTCTTCTTTAATTTTTCATATGTTTATTAGTTTGTTCACAGTTTCTATCAAACTTTGCACCACCGACTGGTATGCTCATTGTCACTACAACAACCGCTACCCTAACTACTGAACAATAACGATAATCTGTCGGCTGACATTTACCACCGGCTAACGTTGCCAGTGCCCGAACCGAAATCATCCCTCTTCATGTCTTCATCTTTCTCTCCCCTCCCTTCACACACACACATTCAACGATGTTCGCTGCTTAGACATTGTCCAAAAGCATTTTCCAATTAGCAAACACCTGTTGTCAGCACTTTCTCGCTGAGAAGCACCTAAAACCTTAAATAAACTCCCGCAGCTGATGCCTTTCGCCCACCGGTTCCCATTCGATGAGCCAACCCTACGCCTCTCCGACAACCGCGCTAAAGCTCCCCTAGCTAGAAGCCCTATATCGCAACCATTGAGTGGTTGGGGTTACGCGCTGACCACAACTTTGGACTTCCAAGAAGCTCCATAAGACAACTTACCACGAACTGTAGCACAACTCGAAAACTTTCGCTCACAGCTTAACTCGGCCGGGTTTGCTGGTACGGTGAATACATTTGAACATCGATTATAATTAAAGAAATTCAACATTCTACCCGATGCCTTTTCGCTTGCAGGTTTCTAGTCATGGCCGATCGATCGAGCTTTTGACGATTAGGACGCCGACGTTCGGAGGACGATCAAGCGGTACATAAGGGAAACTTTTCACCTTTCAACAGAATGTAGCAGTTTAACTTCCCTCGATTGGATCATCACGCTCCGTCGTTCTCTGTCGGCTGATCTTGATCGAGCTACCGCACAACACTGGTGGTGAGAATGAACATGAATAGCATGGACTTCAAACGGTCGGTTCCTCGAGACTCGAGTGTGATAAGACTATTTCTGTAAATAATCGAATAGGTTTACCCAACGGCTTTATAAACAATCTCGTCGTTCGCGCTGCCGCCAACTTTGGTCGAAAAGACAAAACAAATCCAACAGAACCAGCCCCCCCCCAACAACCCCCCCCCCCCCCCCCCCCCTTCCCTTCTTCCTGCGCTAATCTGTTTTCCTAACCGATCCTCCAAAATGGATGTTTAATGCACCCATTTCTCAACCGAAGCCCTTTCACTAATAACCTTTCGCAACCATTTTCAGTTCGCTTTTGGAAGGCACCTTCGTGTCGCCCGTGCCTCCACGTGGTTCCATCGACCTCCTCCCCCCATCCCCCCTTCTTGGGTGGTTCGATCGCCCGCCACCATTACATCATCGAACCGACAGAGTTTTCCACACCGCAGCGCAGCGGCCACACCTCTGTTTGTTACCACGAATTTAGGAAAAGGCCAGCCGTTTCAGCTATCGCATCGTCACTGCTTAGCCTTTCCATTTTCTTTCCCACAGGGAGAACCCCGAACCCCGTCAAAGTATGATGCGTAACAAGGGGTAGTTAAAAAAACACCCTCCCATACCGGGCCAGCAAAACCTTCCAATTTGATTACATTGTACCTAATTTATCTTGTCCCTGTTTTACTCTGCCCCAGTAGCCAACGCGTAAAGGGGATGCTTCTCACACAAAAGCCCGCCAACCTGGGGCACGGAACGGTTGCGCAGGAAGGTTCGAGACCCGGGAATGAAAATAAATGCGTTTCATTTAGCAAACAGATGAAGGAAGGAAAAAAAACACCCATCCGAGATCTCGAAGCACATTTTTCTCCCGCACGTGTCCAGCCCGGTCACACCTGGTCGCTTTCTAGGACGATCCGCTGTGCGGGCTGTAAAAGCTTCTACCGTTATCATTGAGCCATAATCTAGCCGTTTCAAGTGAGCAATTTCGCTGCGCTGGAAAGGTGTCGGGATAGATCGCGCGAAGGCGAGTGGAAATCTTTTCATCCACAAATTACCTTACGCTATCATGGAAAGGGAAGAAAATGGCACGGCCAAGATGAGACCGAATTGCGTTGTGAAATGCAAAAGTTTATGATATTGAAAACTCATGCTCTACGCCATGTCATGCTCGGCATGCTTTACGCCACTCCTGAGAGCCCAATAGCCCCAATCTCAATCTTCGTTCGATTGCGACGAGCGTGCTGGTGTTAACCGTGACCGTCATCGCGTGGATTGCGCGGTGGCCATTCTAGCCACGACCGTGAACCGTCATTACCTTTCGCCCACTTCCGGCGCATGGGGTTTAATTTAATCAGCTTCGGCCTTCAGTTTTTCATCTCCGCACCGGTGTCGCATGCAAAACCCGCTCAGGCCGGGAAAGCGTCCTCGGCTGCCACTCGAGTGGAGTGGGAATTTTCAATTAAGATTCGCATCCATTCAAATCGAGCGAGCAAACAACTGCTCAAACGGGGCGGATAGAGGTCGGATTGAAGACCTGTCCCGGGGTGCCGAGCATCTCTGAACTCTCCCCGCTACTGGTGGAAACGTAGACACAGCTTTTGATAAACTAATTAAGTGCTGCACGGTAATCAGACGGCCGTCATCCAAAGTCGCGTGTCGCTGTCGCTCTCAGCACGGATGAAAGAGGAACCCATCGCTGTACGCCCGGGTCCGGGAATGGTTGCGTTCAGCGCACGCTTCTGGTCGTGGCCGAGACAAATTAGAAAACCTTGGAGTATGAGCACGGAACCAGCAGAAGGGAATTGCATTTACTTTCTTTCCTTTTTTGTGTTTTTTACTGCGTTTTCTTTCCACCAGATTATGCATGCCCTTTGATGCTGGATTCAATTATGAGCTGTTCATATTTATACATGCACTCGTTGGTGTCAATTTCCCGTCCGTGACGTGAATCAATCATGTTTTCACGGGCAACACGGTTCGAGTACAATGTTTGCTTCGAGCCTATCATTTGGGTCCCGCTTTGAGCAACGCTTACCGACATTAATGCGATAAATTACAATGATTGGGAATAAAGCAAGAGAGAGCGAGAGAGAGAGAGAGAGAGAGAGCACGGAAGTGAAACAGGAAGACAATAATTTCCAAGAAAATAATTTCATTCCCGGTACGCGCGTCCGATCGATCGGAACGACCGGAACAACACGCGAAACAAACGACATAGCAAGCCACGGAACGAAAACCCCGAATAAAGCGATGCGCGCCGCGCTCCGTCCCGAAATGACGTCGCTACTTTGCGTAACAAACATTTGCGATCATAAATCATTAATATATTATCGATTACCGTCACCGCCGGTCCCGGTCCGGGCGTATCGACAGCGCCGCCCGCAGTAAAACGGGAAAAGGTTCGCCCACCCGGCGCAGGTCCGCGCGGCTGATTCGAGCCGACGCCCGCTGCCGCCCGAGTGGATCGTTAACACCGAAATGGGTTAATCGAATTATGAATAACGGAGCGCCGAGTGCCGGGCCGGCCGGCGGATGAAAGCCCACAGTGACAGCCGGGGTTCACGGCGACACTGGGGTGGGGTGGATAAATTATGCCGAAATAATGAACTCATTTGCATCGTTCCAGCTTGCCGCCGCACCGGCACTCACGCACACCGATCGATCGTTTGTCGGGGCGATCGAAGCGTTAAAAGTTTTAAAGTAAACGGTGCCGAAAAAAGCGAAATAACAACGTTTTTCTTTCGTGGAGCATGAGGCGATGAAGCGATAAATAATCGAAGGCGGCTCGGATTTCGTTTCAATCGTTGGTATTGACATGTCAGTAAAAGGAAGAAAATGGTTTTTTGAAAGTTGTCATCTTTATGATATGGGTGTGTAAAATATGTCATTGCTTCTTTAAAACCACAGTGGATTGAACATTATCCGGTGTAAAACTCTGGGAGCTCTAGATTCATGCTCCTACGAACTTCAGTTTTGTAAAATTTTATAGCAATTTTTATCACAGATATAACGATTAGGAACATTACGGCCCAGTGAATATACTGTCTTGATCCAGGAACTTTTTGATGGGCCTTTCGGAGACGATAAAAGTTAAAATACCGATGCATATTGTGTAAGGAAAACGATGCCATTTTTATCCTCTAAATGAAATGCTTGGATGGTTTCTGAATATCCCAGCCAAATTTCTAGTACCATAAACCTTCAATACCTCTGTAGCTATGGTTGTCGAAAAGAAATTCTCAAAAATATGCCGGAAACATGTGAGACATACCATTCGATACGATAACAAATGGCCAAAATTGCCGAACAACGGAATCGCATACGAAGCGTAAAGAATAATTTAAACCAAGACAAATCATTTGCTCAGTAAAAAAACACATAAAATGGTTTGAAATCCAAATACCTTCAAAAACTTTTCCACCTTCCACCCAATAAGTGTAGCAACGTGCCTCAATCAACCAGCTTATTCCGTATAAAACTGTCATAAGCCAAACACGTGACTGACATTCAAATCGCTCTTTTCTGGTTGCTCTTTTTATTGCACAAACACCCACCCACCCGAGAAAAAAGCCCCCAAACCCTGCCCTGAGAAAAGCAGCAGCGATTCGAAGGAAAAACTTGCCAACGGAACGCTTTTCGTGGAACCACTTAAAGGACGGTCCTGGTTTTTGCTGGTGCGGCACAATTTTTTGTCTGCAGCTGCAGCTAACAGCTCAAACCAGTAGGCCCCCCTTCCCTTCTTCCTGCGCTAATCTGTTTTCCTAACCGATCCTCCAAAATGGATGTTTAATGCACCCATTTCTCAACCGAAGCCCTTTCACTAATAACCTTTCGCAACCATTTTCAGTTCGCTTTTGGAAGGCACCTTCGTGTCGCCCGTGCCTCCACGTGGTTCCATCGACCTCCTCCCCCCATCCCCCCTTCTTGGGTGGTTCGATCGCCCGCCACCATTACATCATCGAACCGACAGAGTTTTCCACACCGCAGCGCAGCGGCCACACCTCTGTTTGTTACCACGAATTTAGGAAAAGGCCAGCCGTTTCAGCTATCGCATCGTCACTGCTTAGCCTTTCCATTTTCTTTCCCACAGGGAGAACCCCGAACCCCGTCAAAGTATGATGCGTAACAAGGGGTAGTTAAAAAAACACCCTCCCATACCGGGCCAGCAAAACCTTCCAATTTGATTACATTGTACCTAATTTATCTTGTCCCTGTTTTACTCTGCCCCAGTAGCCAACGCGTAAAGGGGATGCTTCTCACACAAAAGCCCGCCAACCTGGGGCACGGAACGGTTGCGCAGGAAGGTTCGAGACCCGGGAATGAAAATAAATGCGTTTCATTTAGCAAACAGATGAAGGAAGGAAAAAAACACCCATCCGAGATCTCGAAGCACATTTTTCTCCCGCACGTGTCCAGCCCGGTCACACCTGGTCGCTTTCTAGGACGATCCGCTGTGCGGGCTGTAAAAGCTTCTACCGTTATCATTGAGCCATAATCTAGCCGTTTCAAGTGAGCAATTTCGCTGCGCTGGAAAGGTGTCGGGATAGATCGCGCGAAGGCGAGTGGAAATCTTTTCATCCACAAATTACCTTACGCTATCATGGAAAGGGAAGAAAATGGCACGGCCAAGATGAGACCGAATTGCGTTGTGAAATGCAAAAGTTTATGATATTGAAAACTCATGCTCTACGCCATGTCATGCTCGGCATGCTTTACGCCACTCCTGAGAGCCCAATAGCCCCAATCTCAATCTTCGTTCGATTGCGACGAGCGTGCTGGTGTTAACCGTGACCGTCATCGCGTGGATTGCGCGGTGGCCATTCTAGCCACGACCGTGAACCGTCATTACCTTTCGCCCACTTCCGGCGCATGGGGTTTAATTTAATCAGCTTCGGCCTTCAGTTTTTCATCTCCGCACCGGTGTCGCATGCAAAACCCGCTCAGGCCGGGAAAGCGTCCTCGGCTGCCACTCGAGTGGAGTGGGAATTTTCAATTAAGATTCGCATCCATTCAAATCGAGCAAGCAAACAACTGCGCAAACGGGGCGGATGAAGGTCGGATTGAAGACCTGTCCCGGGGTGCCGAGCATCTCTGAACTCTCCCCGCTACTGGTGGAAACGTAGACACAGCTTTTGATAAACTAATTAAGTGCTGCACGGTAATCAGACGGCCGTCATCCAAAGTCGCGTGTCGCTGTCGCTCTCAGCACGGATGAAAGAGGAACCCATCGCTGTACGCCCGGGTCCGGGAATGGTTGCGTTCAGCGCACGCTTCTGGTCGTGGCCGAGACAAATTAGAAAACCTTGGAGTATGAGCACGGAACCAGCAGAAGGGAATTGCATTTACTTTCTTTCCTTTTTTGTGTTTTTTTACTGCGTTTTCTTTCCACCTTAAGCGGTCGCGGGCGGTGCGCACCAGCAAATTCATTTGATGTTGTTTGTTTTTGCTATTTCGGACGCCACATTTTGCAACATCATTCCCATCGTCCTGACAGCAGCGTGATATTCCGAGGGGCTCGGAGGGTGTAGCGGAGATTAGTGGCACGATGAGTGGCAAGCCCAGCACGCTGTCGTAGCTGTCAAAATTAACAGCTTCGGTACACACAAACACACCCTGCGCTGTTTCGTTCGTCTCGCTCTGCCCTGCTCTAGGGCGTTAGGGCGTTGAAAAAAAAACAGGAGGAAGGTTAATCTACCCCGCGCGCACTTCCGAGCGCACTAACGATCTGAAAATTTTCCACACAGCACCGCCCTCGACGTGCTCCAGTGCCGTCGCGTCGAGAGCCTTCGAGCGTTTTCGGTGGAGGTGGCAAGGCAAGCGAGAGAAGAAAAAAAAACAGAAAAGTATAATAAAAACAAGCGATACAATCCGTCGCGGAACGACGCCAAAAACCTGACACGTACCGCTTGCGCACCGAGGCCAGGCCGGGATCAATTTCGATTGAAAGCTGCTCAGGCGTGAAGGGAAAACCGGAAGAAAATGAAATTTCCGCTCGGCATGCAACAAGGCGCGTACCCAATCGTCCACCCATCCGAAACCGTGGGAACCGGAAGGAAGCGTGGCTGGCGCGGACCTGGTGCAAGCTGCTGCACCAAATAAAAATAGCAAGAACGAACGAGCGCAGGGATTTACCGTTTGGAGCATCTTTTTATGGGATCCCTCTTAAATAATGTGCCCCCTTTCGCTTAAAGTAGCCCGTTTCCCATGGTGCAGAACTGTTACAATTCGTCCGTATTTACTGTGACGCCAGAATTTGAGCCGAGCTATTTTACGACAAGCCTGAACGTCACAGTTCATTGCATTAGTTTGGTCGCAATTTGAGAAACGCTAAAGCTTAGAAACTTCCAAGGATCTCTACCCGAATGTATCATAAAAGTGTTTATTATTTAAAATCCTGTACACAATATTTGTTCAAACTTTTTGTGATACATTAAATTGTTTAATTGCAACACGTTTTCAATCTCCCTCATGTTTTTTTTTATAAAACACCAGGCGCCTCCATTGTTGTACATAAAATAAATTAAAAATAATCTGGGAAAAATATTGCAAAAAAGTATCTGAAAGCTTTTCAAAGTTTGGTCCATGACAAATAAATGTTTCAATGTTTTGAAATATTTTGAATGCTTTGAATGATAGTAGACAACAATTAATGAAATTTTCGCATCTAGCATGTTGTTGGAAATCTAAACAATAGTCTCTATTAAGAAGCTACGATTTACTACCAATCTTCTCGTTTGAAACAACACAAAGGTACATTACTTCATTCCTATGTATAAAACCATTAATTTATGGTAAACCTTAAAATGATGTCCAAGGATGCTCTGAGGATAATATGACATTCTTATTAGCAAAACATTAAATGCAATTCCACATTAAATACATGAAATATCGGAAAAACCATGTTCGACCAAAGCACAATTTCACCAACCAACAATTCGATTTTTTTTAAATTCGATCCTTCCTCAAGGCTGCCTGGCCCCGTGAAAAGATCTCGGTAGTGAAGCGTCACCTCGTCGCGGCTCGACGACGAACGAAGTGACACAGACGGGACGGAACGCAAATAAAATGTCACTGATTTTACGGCCGTGCACGAATCAAAGTGAATCGTTTGGCCCCTTCTGGGGTTAAAGGGACTTTGCGCTCCGGGAAAGTTCTCGGGATGAATAAGAGAAAGAAAAGTTATTTTTAACGATCCCTTACCGTGGACTCCGGACACCAGTGAAAAGGGATACAAAGTGGTCGAAAAATATGTTGCGTCGGGTGACACTGCTCCCCAAGGCTGTTTGTTGCCTCACGTATGGAGCGGGCTTAGACGAGGCGAACGAAACGAGACGGATGCGCTGACACCGACCGAAGATTGGCCAGCTCATCCGTCAGGTCACGGTTCGATGGAATCGTGCATATCGCAGTTCAAAGGAATGTTCCAACATGCCCAAAGGGCACGCATGGCACATATGGTCCTTCACGCA
>KZ068499.1:92448-109860 GCA_002091845.1 Anopheles cracens | reverse complement strand
ACGTATCAAAAGGGGATTTCGTTTTGATCCGTTAAATCGAAATCCAACAGCCCATCATCAAGAGCGTTGTGGGAAAACTGTCTGTGCCGAATGAAAGAGGTAGGGGAGCGAGAGAGTAAGCGAAAAAAAAACCATCGAGTCGGTACGATGACAGAGTATTGCGATAATTCACAATGACAGCCTGGGTAGCGGTTCAACCGACCGAGCCACGGATGGATTTGGGGTATTCGGGCGGCACCGAATGTGATCCTGCACGTACCAGCGGATGGGCTAAAGTAAATCATGAATTTTAAATATGTATCCCATGTTGACATTCCGATAGGATTTACGCTCCGCCGGCAATCATTCATATGACGTTCAATTTTCCCGGGGCGAAGCCATCGCTGACGCATGTGTGGGCGCAACTGCTACACTCGGCGCAAATCGCTGTCTCAAGGACGTGGGCAAAATAGGTTGGGAGAGTGTATAGACTTTTTAAAATTGCTTCTTATCGTGATTGAAATTATTGTCCTTGCCGACTGAGGCGTACCGGTTGAACAAGCAAATATGGCAAATGGAATGTTTTACTATAAGAAAAAAAAATGGCACCATTGTTTCATATCTTTGCATCTATCTGGCAAATAATAATGACTTTCCCGAGTTAGGATATAAAAAACACGTCATAATCTCGAATGATTAATGGCTTACAGAAAGAAACGACTTTTCTTTGACCTCCTACACCTCCTACAAGTTATGCAATGCCGATTCAATTAAAGTGTAATAATCACCATTCATTACACAGAATGGGTATACAGAACCAGCATTAGCGCTTTCGATGACGGGAAAAACGACCGTTTGATTGAATAAAGTGCCAGGTGCACATCTTAACTCACCGGCAACCATTCCACGAAGCCTTGCTTACGCTTCAGGTCTGTACCCACCCACCAAACAGCACGAACACATTAGCACAGCACGGAAGAGAGAGAGAGAGAAAAAAGCAAAAACTTTAACCATTACACCCAAAACTCAACCCGAGACATTTCCGATTTCCCACTTACGGTTACCTTTTTCTCGGTTTCGGTCGTCCACTTTCGCTGGTTTTATTTTCGTTCTACCCAGGCAGAAACAGAAATTCATTACGCAGAAAATGGTTCTAATATTCAAATAACTTTTCGCCAACCACCCACTGGCGGTCATCCGTCCCACGCGCACCTTCGCGGAGTTGGGCGTAAAAGTTTGGTTTAGTTTTTTTTCTTCTCCCCCGTTTTATAAAATTGGTCCATGGTCCAAATGGGTCTGATCTGCTAGGTGGGACGAACATTCTCGGTTTCGGTCGTCCACTTTCGCTGGTTTTATTTTCGTTCTACCCAGGCAGAAACAGAAATTCATTACGCAGAAAATGGTTCTAATATTCAAATAACTTTTCGCCAACCACCCACTGGCGGTCATCCGTCCCACGCGCACCTTCGCGAAGTTGGGCGTAAAAGTTTGGTTTAGTTTTTTTTTGTCTTCTCTCCCGTTTCATAAAATTGGTCCATCGTCCAAATGCGTCGGATCTGCTAGGTGGGACGAACCTGAGAGAGCATGAAATCCTACTTTTTGCATCGTTTAACGCATCGCTAGCCTTTCGCTGCGAGTGGCGCGAGAGTTCGGTGAAGTTTTGCTCGTTGAAAGAAAAAATGGAAATGGTTGTGTGCTTTTGGGCGGCAAAGATCGTGCGATTCACTCTAATTTATCCTCTTAAATATTTTTCACTCCTTTTCTAACCCGTAAAATCTCTCAACTGCAAAAAAGAAACACCCACTTAAACCAGCTTTCGAACCGAATCAGTGATTAGTATCGATTTTGTTTGTCGATAATTTTACAAATGCTCCAAACAACTCCGACAGACAAAGCTTTGACTCCCAGCATCGACATCCGCTTTTGCTCTCTGTACGGATATGTTTGGTGCTGCCAGCTCACGGTGCGCTCAGGGCACGCCCAGGGAAGAACCAGCCCGTTGCCTTTAAAAACACGCAGCTATCACTTCCGCGGCGTTCCGCTACAACCCGGCTGACCTCATTTCAAACTTACCCATCCAAAAGCACCCTATCGTCTTCCGCACCATTGACGGTCCTTTACCATGGCGGCACGAACGTGTGCACCCCGGAACTCCCCCGGTTGCCGGGCGGTGTCCGATTACTCGCCCCATCATGCTACACCCCAGCATCGAATGTGATGGTGCACGTTTCGGTGGCACGACTGACTGACCCGTGCTGCCCCGCGTGCTGCAAGTGCGGAAGCGACCGACGAACAAAAAATAGTGTGTAAAGCACCATCACCATGGCACTGGGTCACGGACGTGCCGGGCGAATCTAGTTATCGGAGCAGTAAAGCACAAAAAACATCCCGGCAAAAGCATCGAGCGGAATGCATCGAAAACAGCATATGTTGCCGTGGAAAAGCAGCGCTGTGGCTAGGCAACTTCCTGGTGTGGTGGCTGTGTCGACAAACAGATTTTTCCGGGGAGTTTCGTGCAGTTTTTTTTTTTGCTCTGTCCAAGAGATGCACAAACTCCATCACGACATCAATTTGCAATGCATGTCCGTTTTTACGAGAGGAGGGATAAAAAAAACCAACGCTACTATTTATGAGTTCATTACAGTTTTTAATGGATTCTCCGATGCATCGTCAGGCACGGTGTTTCAAGTGTTAAATTCGCTCTGATCTTTAAAATAAAAACGAAAAACACATTTAACTCAAAAATTGAAGCGAGAAAAAACCATTCCGAACACGGAACTCGCAGCATGTTTTCAAACACGCAAACTGTGTTTTACTTCATCATTAAAATTTGCCGTGCATGTTTCTGCTTCCTTCTCGGTCTTGTTCCGGACATGTACAATCTTCACTCTGATGCACTTGCTTTGTTGTTTTCTCGACAGACTATTTTGATGTTTGGCTCTGTTCATTTCTTGCTCTCTTTGTGTGCCTAATTCCAAATCGAATAGGATATAATTGTTAAGCATTTCAACATTTCATATTTTTCAACAATTAAGCAGACTTTTCATTTATTTCAAGATGATGCTTAAATTTGAGATAAAACGTGATATTTCTAGAGAATCTTTACCTCTATACCACTTTTAATTTCTCAATTTGGGATTGCTGTTGACTGCCTCTGCAAACACAACTCTTCCAGGAATGTTCTAAAAGAGTTTCAATCGTCAAACCGCCCCTTCTATGAACCTTAAATCAACTGAAAGTCTTCATTTTCATGTGGAAGGTTTTAAGCCTCTGTGACGGCGAAGCGGAGATGATTTCCAAAAAGGTCCCACTCTTGCTTGCGGTCAGAACTACGCTCTTATATATCAATTATACCCACTGCCGCTCCACACAAACCGGTTACCGAAACGATTTGTTTCACTGTTATATAACGCACGTTTTCCACGCCCAGGTAGATAGGCGGCATCGGAAATGGAATTTCTTCCGCCTTTCATCAAATGATTGATGGCCAATCGATAAGAACGATTTTCGTTGAGCTTCCCACTCACCACGCTCCTTTCCTGAAACTTTATACGATTACTCCCCCCATTGGTAGCACAAATCGTGGGCGATTCGAGTTGAACTAGACGGAGGGATACGATCCGCAAAATAAAGGAAAGAAAATCATAAGAGCATCTAACCAGCCGCTGCGGCGCGCTGGCCGTGCGTGGCCCAAACTTTTCGCCACTTTCCGATTTCCGCGTAAAGGTAGCTGGCGACCATTAATAATGCACAAATTCTTGCTCACTGTTCCGGTCGCCCGGCACCGGTGAGCCTCTGTGACGGATTTTCTTCGCATCGCCCCGTTCCGAGCGTAATTTAGCCTTCACCGAAAATGAATAATGCAGCAGATACAACGGCTCTATCTTTTCCGAGCAGTTCGAAAAACTTTTCCCGTTCGCATGCACTCACCGGAAGGGGGTGTTTCAATTTTCCCACCGTAAAAAATGGCTTCCAGCCGCTTGCGGCAAGGTGCGCCGAAAATAAATGCCCCATCCTGCAGCGAAACAAAGTGTGAGTGTGTGTTTGTGTGCAAAGGCGCTGCATCGTCAACGGCAACGGCGATGACGTCCGCCAGGTATTCGACACCCGGGAAGTTTTCTGGATTTTTTGAAAAAGTTATCTCACCCCTACCCGACCGAGGTCACGTTCCGGGAAGGTTGTCACACCGAGGTTCGATGGAAAAGAGTGCCGAAGCGGTTCACCCTCGTGGGCTGCCGAGCCACTTCATAAATCAACTTTTTTGCCCGAACGAAGCAGTTCAAAGACGGTCGCGTGTCCAACGCCCGCACCCGGAAGACCCGATGAAACGCTTCCCCAGTGGGCGACCACTTGTTTGTTCGGTTCGGTGCAAGACGTTGAAATTGAAAAGCGGTTAGCACTAGCGGTCAAATGCATCGAACACTCCTAACGTTGCACATATGGTGTCAATTGACACCTAAAATTCAGTAATTGTTGGCCGATTGGCATAGATTTTTTTCAGTTGAGCATTAACTATTATAGTTTTTTAGCTCGTAAAGTTGTAGTTGCCAAATTGCATGTATCAACTACTATTTACTGTGGAAAGCTTTGCTAACTGAAAAATATTGTATATATTATGTATATTTCTAAATAGAATGAACAACACATTCGTTGTTTGAATACTAAATACTCTAAATCGCGAATTCAACACATGCATTATCTTTTTTATCAATCTTCAACTACGTTTTGAGTTTTTGAGTACTATTAGATCAACAGTTTTGATACAAGCTATTAACAACAGGGACTGTGAAAAAAATAAAAATGAAGATATTTATTATTTTTGTAAAAACGTATTTTTCTTCAGATTCAGCTTCATATCGAGGTAGATTCACAAACTAAACTAAAACTAAATAACTCGAACTTATTGTACAACCGATAACAATTTCGATCCAATAAAACCTTCTCAAAATAGTCTCCTAGGTGTCAATTGACACCAAATTAGCATGTTAGAAGAATAAGATGTATTTCTGAAATTTAAATACTTTAAATTTTGTTGTAATACTTTTAAAAACCTAACAAAATCATAAGGTTGATGGTGAAAGCAGAACGTCTATAGCTCCAACCGGTTTCGAGCAACCGAAGCTCAAAGTTGCAAAAGTATCAACTGACACCGCATGCGACCGGTAGTGTTAGTGTGCAATATGCTGAGCGAGCACGTGTTGCCTCGGTACAGCTTCGCCGACAGTCTGCGACATGTTATTGCTGCCGGATCGGCATATGCGTGAGTGGATGATGGCACTAGCAAAACGACACACACATGAGAAGCACATAAACGTCCATCAACCGCACCGTTGGTTGTGTGCAATTCATCTCGCAAACTGCACGCACTTCGCTCTCAAACAACGCGACGCCATTGCAATGGATTGCTGGCACCACTGCACGGGGCATAATTTTTGGCGTAATTAAACAATCGCCACTCCCTCCCAGACCCGGCCCATGATCGATGATGATACATTTATCGCAGCCATTTCTCACATATTATCATGCTCACGCAGAACTCGCGGTATAAAAACACCCACCGCCACAAGATGATCGCTTCCCGGCTTTGCCTCCGGCCCCCGACGCGCCCGGGAAGCCAGGCACGATAAGAAATGAGTTCTTTATTCCGTCGGCAAACATTTGCACCAGGCGTCTGCCATGATTTACGACTCGGTTTAGCGTCGCATACACCGGGAATAATCACACACTCATACTGCGGTGGCTGATCGCTAGCCGGCTCGGCATCCAACCTCGCTTTCGGTGGCATGGAAAATAATGTGCAAGAAAACTCCATAACGTGTAACGAGCAGGCGTGTTGGTGATGGTGGTGCGAAGAAGCCGCGAGAGCTAAGTTTGGATAACACACGGGCAACGATTACGATGGCCAAACCCCCAGCCAAACGCGCGTCAAGTGCGAAACGGGCCGTAATGGAGCAAAAGTTTTTGCTGCGATCGCGCAGTTTAATTAAAATAAGAGCTTCTTTATTAAGCGCTTACCGGTACCGGAAAAGATGGCGGAAGCAGCCACCACCACCACCACCAGGCCCCCCACCAGGCCACCAACACCGACTACAACAAAAGGTGCTATATTGATGAAAAATGAGCTTTACCATCGCTGCGTTTTTGATAGCGATTTTATGTTTCGCATCGGCCACCGTGTGCATGAAAGATTACTGCCGCCATTACATTGGAAGTAAATTCAATTTGGTGTAACAATAACGCCGGCAGGCATTTTCATTAATACTTGGCTCGGCGCGCTCCGTCCCCGTTCGACCGGGGAAGAAAGTGCTCTTGGAGCGTGCCGCTCGCGCTGCGCACCAAATGATTCAACCTCACTCGCGTTTCCGCGTAGTATTTGCAGTGAATTTACTTCAAAGCTTTACAGAATTTGCACGGCTAACATCAAACGGCAGCGGCGCACTACGGTGCGCCTTACTTATGCCGGTGTATGCGAACATGACAGGCGTACAAACAACGGGCGTAATCGGGAAAACAAATTTTCTGGAGCCGTTTTTCTCCCCGCACCACACAGCCGCAAGCCGTGAAATATCGTGGCTTGTTGGGTGGGAACATCCTCGTCCTTAGCGCTTTGGCAACGAGCAAATCTGTGTTTAGCAAATAAAATACACATCGTTTACGTCGGGGTAAGGCCAAGGAAACAACGTGCGCGGTATCAAATGGATTCACGCTAAATCCGAATGCGATGGTGCGCTGTTGTTGGAAGAATTGCTTACTTTTATTCGCAGAAAGGCGACGCTCGCTGCATTCGAAGTAGTTCGAATGACTGTTTCTGTGCTCAATTTATGTTCATTTTACGACCGACCGTGCGAGGAATTCACCATTGCAATGGACATATTATGTTTAAAAAATCAAACCTCTTTTGTATGTTTTACAGTTTTTAAGACTTTACTTATTTGAGAAACAAGATTTAAAAATAACACAAAAACGGTAGTATTTAAAATATGATGAAAAAGTATATTTTGTTATACAATTTAGAGTAGGATAGATTAGGAAAAACTGCTCCTAATTGTCAGGACAAGCATACATCTTTAAAACCCATTTTTGCCCAACATATTCTATAATTATTTTTTAAGCTTTGTGATAACTTCAATATGTCAAAGAAATATACAAACTTTTCTCAATATAAAATAAAAAAGTATTCTACAAACAATTTGAGGAAACAATTTTCTTCCTCATTATACAACATCTAACAAATACTGAACGATTATTATGATTCATAGTATTTGAGAAGCGAAAATGAAATTCTGCTTCTTAGAAGCAACAATGGAAAGGGTTACATGCCTATATTGGAATTTTATATTTCTTCAATCAAAGCTGTTCTACAGGATATTTCTTTTTTCAATAATTTGACTATAAATTGACAGAACGTCCTGTTTTTTACGCAAACGTCAGTCTAGTACAATTTTCAACATGAACCACTTGCAAAACAACGTCTTAAAATTGTGGAAATCAATTTTCAAAACCTTTCCATTTCGTTTTACGCTTATGCAAGGCGCTCACAGGGCTCAGAATTGTGGCGAGAAAACACCTGCCGCGGGGACCATTCGAGCTTCGATGGCGAAATTTAATGCTACAGGTTCTTTGGCAACTTCTGTACGTCCAAATAAACCGCGTACCAGACGGTGCCGACATCGACACCAGAAGTACCGACACCGAAGGGTGTCAACAAGTTTCCATACGACACCGTGCCTAGCAGTTCGGATTTGTACGCCTGTCCTTTTGAAAATGCAGACCGCTATTGCCAACCGATAGACCGTCGCGTCGCATCCAGTACGGTCACAAAATGCGAGCGATATTGGGGCACTAAGTGCAATTTGTTGGCTGCTGAGGTGGGCAAAACATGATATGGACCGCTATTGATACCAGCAAGACGGCGCAACATGTCGTACCAGCCCGTCCAACAAAGGATTTATGGTGTGCCGTATTCCCAAATCGGCCGATCTCCCTATACGGCGATTTGGACTGGCCGACTTGTTTATCAGATATGCCCGCACCTTCGTGTGGGGACACCTGAAGGGAAAGGTTTATGCCGGTGACCCAGCCAATCCCCCCCTCCAACGCAAAACGACCGTACGCCGATGGCTCGCTGCCATTCAACCCGAAACACTCCTAAAAGTAATGGAACCGGCGGTGACTAGACATGGAAACATTGTATTTCATGGAAACATCTGTATTATGCTGAAATCTTGTTCTAGTCCTAAAAAATGTCTA
The DNA here is from genome assembly GCA_002091845.1 of Anopheles cracens. Lineage (NCBI taxonomy): Eukaryota > Metazoa > Arthropoda > Insecta > Diptera > Culicidae > Anopheles > Anopheles cracens. Next base: position 101,631 of record KZ068499.1, on the reverse strand, counting down.
GCCTAATTATCTCATTGCTTATATGTTATAATCATTTATCATAAAAGTTCAATGAAGGACATCGAATACATTTAAAGCGTGTGATTTCAAGCTATGTTAATGTTAAGCTAATAATTACACTGATGTAGAAAACTATGAGATATTGTCATGTTGGCAAGTTTGGCATATTCCATTTATTCTTATTCGAGAAATTTAATTACAGTATATAGATAAAATCGAGAAATCCTCGGAATAGCTGTCCTTAATAATATTGAAAAGTGGTTCCGAAAACCCGGCATAAAAATTAGGTTAATCCGTCGACTCCCGGCACTCCCGGCCCGGCGAGGCACCCGTTACGGTTCGTTTCGTGGCCCGTTTACGCCCCAAATTTATGTATCCGCTGGAAAAATGGCTGCAGCGAAACGAATAAGATGGAGAAAAAAAACAAACTCACATCTCCGGCTGAAAACTCTTCATCTCTTCATTTACAGTAAACATTTGGCAGCACTTCAGGAGCGGCTTGTTCGGCGTTCCTTTTTTTTTTTTTTGGTACACAACTGCCAGCCTTTGATTCGTTTGAAGCGCAAAAAATGGGACATGGTTCTGCTAGCCATGCTCCATCATGCGATGACATCGCCGGACATAATCTGTCTGAGGATGAATAAAAAATGCGTCAACTATTAACATTGTTATCAGGGGACAAATTTCTCTTCCGCCTTTTGTTTTGTTTTTTTTTTCTTTCGTTCGTCGGTTTTTTGTTTGAGCTGAAATCGCTGCCCAAACAGAATCCCTTCGGGGTAGGATAAGTTGTTTGGTATGCAAATGAAGTTGAAGCAGTGATGCGGGGGATCGTGGTGGAGAATAAAAAGTTTACGACGATCCTAAACTAAAAGATCGGGTTTCACGTTACGGACAGACAATCCATCCACAGGGAGGATTAGTTCGGAATGGATGTTTGCAATAAATTTGAATGAATAAAAGAAAGAGAAGAAGCGAGAGAGTGATCGAGAGATAGAGAAAACGGAGAAATCAGTTTGTACTGTTGAATATATTACACTTTCAAATAAATAAAAAATATAATGTCTTATTTTAACACCATTTTCTATGTGTACATGCATGTCTGGCATGTTTCATTGACAAATTTACTAGTGGCTCATATGTATGGCAGCGTTCTGTCAATGCAATTTTACGATGCACCGCATGAATGTAATCGTGGGGATGAATTTTAGATGCTTCGGGTCAAGATTGAAACATAAGTTATGTTGTTTTCTTTAATTTCCAAAGAGCATGCAAATAATTTTATGCATTTTATATATGCTTGTCTTAGACATGGAAACATTGTATTTCATGGAAACATCTGTATTATGCTGAAATCTTGTTCTAGTCCTAAAAAATGTCTAGCCTAATAATCCTCTTACTTGATTTCAATATTAAAGTTCACGACATTCACTATTTCATTTAAAATCATTCGAAACGGAAATTGCACAGTCTAGCAGTAGAACCGAACCGTATAATTGCCCCATTTCCTCCCCGGGTAAGACAAATTATGCTACCACTAGTTTTCCGGCCCACATCACCGAAGCATTCACGACACGACCAACGGAGCAAACCGCGACCCCGAACGAGCGCCGGCATGTGTAGGAAGCGAAACATGCCGGTCCATCCCACCGCAGCAGGGGAAGCGGCACATTTTCAGCCCGAAACCTCACCCGGCCCAGGGTAAGGTATTTTCGGTGTAACGCTGATTACGGCACCGATTACGGTTCCCAATAGGCCAATTTGAGTGAAAAGCCAGAGCAGCCACCCTTTTCCTCCCCCCCTCCAACGCAAAACGACCGTACGCCGATGGCTCGCTGCCATTCAACCCGAAACACTCCTAAAAGTAATGGAACCGGCGGTGACCACTTGTCCTTTTCAAAAAGTGACCAAACAAATTGCAAAGAACCTAATTTTGATTGAACAAAAATATTACAAAAAACTCACTGGACCTCAAGGTACACACCGTACTTCAAATTACGAGACATTCGAATGTTTCCGGCATAAGCTTGAAATATGAAAAACTATATATATATATGAAAATATATGAAATATACGATTGATTCAAATTTCCATAATAAGATGTCCTTTGGAAATGTAGTGTATATGGAACTTCAAGCCATTCAATCAGTTTGTTAACAATGTTTTTATTATTAACATTTTTATGGCCCTCATTTCGCGCTTTAAAATAAACATGTTGATGGAAATTTTCCATAACGAATAAAAAAACGAATGCACAAACACAAACTGCACTTTTAACTCAATATTAAAGTTCACGACATTCACTATTTCATTTAAAATCATTCGAAACGGAAATTGCACAGTCTAGCAGTAGAACCGAACCGTATAATTGCCCCATTTCCTCCCCGGGTAAGACAAATTATGCTACCACTAGTTTTCCGGCCCACATCACCGAAGCATTCACGACACGACCAACGGAGCAAACCGCGACCCCGAACGAGCGCCGGCATGTGTAGGAAGCGAAACATTCCGGTCCATCCCACCGCAGCAGGGGAAGCGGCACATTTTCAGCCCGAAACCTCACCCGGCCCAGGGTAAGGTATTTTCGGTGTAACGCTGATTACGGCACCGATTACGGTTCCCAATAGGCCAATTTGAGTGAAAAGCCAGAGCAGCCACCCTTGCAATAATGGAGATTTATGGAAGCTGAGCAAATAATAACTCACTCCGAAGACACGAGCACGCACACACACATACGAACCGTACATACGGTGGGCAAGCTGATTAAATTATTTGTTCTTACTAAGCACACACACATCACATGGGAAAGGGAAGGCGTATGTATGTACGGGTGGTGAAATGCTCGTTCGGATAAATTTGCGAAATAGCTCAGAGCACGCTCCCCCCGGCGAACCGAACACGTGTCCGTGCACCCCCCCAATACACATCCTCAAACGGAGGTTTTTTGTTTGAGCTGAAATCGCTGCCCAAACAGAATCCCTTCGGGGTAGGATAAGTTGTTTGGTATGCAAATGAAGTTGAAGCAGTGATGCGGGGGATCGTGGTGGAGAATAAAAAGTTTACGACGATCCTAAACTAAAAGATCGGGTTTCACGTTACGGACAGACAATCCATCCACAGGGAGGATTAGTTCGGAATGGATGTTTGCAATAAATTTGAATGAATAAAAGAAAGAGAAGAAGCGAGAGAGTGATCGAGAGATAGAGAAAACGGAGAAATCAGTTTGTACTGTTGAATATATTACACTTTCAAATAAATAAAAAATATAATGTCTTATTTTAACACCATTTTCTATGTGTACATGCATGTCTGGCATGTTTCATTGACAAATTTACTAGTGGCTCATATGTATGGCAGCGTTCTGTCAATGCAATTTTACGATGCACCGCATGAATGTAATCGTGGGGATGAATTTTAGATGCTTCGGGTCAAGATTGAAACATAAGTTATGTTGTTTTCTTTAATTTCCAAAGAGCATGCAAATAATTTTATGCATTTTATATATGCTTGTCTTAGACATGGAAACATTGTATTTCATGGAAACATCTGTATTATGCTGAAATCTTGTTCTAGTCCTAAAAAATGTCTAGCCTAATTATCTCATTGCTTATATGTTATAATCATTTATCATAAAAGTTCAATGAAGGACATCGAATACATTTAAAGCGTGTGATTTCAAGCTATGTTAATGTTAAGCTAATAATTACACTGATGTAGAAAACTATGAGATATTGTCATGTTGGCAAGTTTGGCATATTCCATTTATTCTTATTCGAGAAATTTAATTACAGTATATAGATAAAATCGAGAAATCCTCGGAATAGCTGTCCTTAATAATATTGAAAAGTGGTTTTGTTTGTCCTTAACTGTGTTTATATACTAAATTACTGATTTGTATGTTGCGAGACACTCGAATGTTTCCGGCATAAGCTTGAAATATGAAAAACCTATTTAAAAAATATTAATAAACATGAAAAATATGCAATATGTGAAAATATATGAAATATACGATTGATTCAAATTTCCATAATAAGATGTCCTTTGGAAATGTAGTGTATATGGAACTTCAAGCCATTCAATCAGTTTGTTAACAATGTTTTTATTATTAACATTTTTATGGCCCTCATTTCGCGCTTTAAAATAAACATGTTGATGGAAATTTTCCATAACGAATAAAAAAACGAATGCACAAACACAAACTGCACTTTTAACGGGCCATTCGATGTTTCTGCACCGACGGGGGAAAAAAAACACCAATAAAGTTATGCCCCATTTCGCTCACATGCTCGCTCATTTTACGACCGATCGTTTCAACCTGTGCCACCGGCCAGCTGACAGACAGATACTTAACCCCCCTCCCCCCCAGCCACCCACCAGTCATCATCCCGCTCCTCCTCCTCGGTGCCCTCATCGCCATAATGTGCGTGATTGATTGAAAGTGGTTATTTATTTGTTTATCTATGGGAAATACAAAACCCGGCGGCTCAAAAATGGCCCAATTTCCGGAGTGCCCCCTCCCACCGGACCCGGGCCGAATGGGTGTCAGATGCAATGGACGGAACGAATAAATCACACCGATTAGAAAACTAGCGGCCCAACCGGCACAGAAACATCCAGCGTCGGCAATAATGGAGATTTATGGAAGCTGAGCAAATAATAACTCACTCCGAAGACACGAGCACGCACACACACATACGAACCGTACATACGGTGGGCAAGCTGATTAAATTATTTGTTCTTACTAAGCACACACACATCACATGGGAAAGGGAAGGCGTATGTATGTACGGGTGGTGAAATGCTCGTTCGGATAAATTTGCGAAATAGCTCAGAGCACGCTCCCCCCGGCGAACCGAACACGTGTCCGTGCACCCCCCCAATACACATCCTCAAACGGAGCTTTGAACGAGCCGGGGCCAGAAATTGAGCCGTCTTCGGAGAAAGTAGATGTATCGATTTCCCGGTTCGAGAAGCTAACAAGCCGTACCCGTTCCCTATCGAACCGTGTCATGGCATGATGAGGCACGAATTTCTCCATCAGATGTTTAAGATGATCGGACCGACCATGTCTTATTAATTTATCGTCCGGGTCGGGGAAGCGTGCAGCGACGTGGAAGCAAACCGAGCCACCAATCAACCGAATCCTGGCGGGTTCGTCAAGATGTGAATTAAGAATTATTATTTCATCATGGTGAGCCGATCAACTCAACTCCCTGTCGGAAAGAAAAACCGTGCAAACCCGTGCATCCGACCGTCCGGGCGGGGCAAACTTTCGAACGGAAATTACCCCCGCCCAGCACGGCCAGACCAGCCGGAGCAGCAGGGCGCGAATAATGATTTCCTTTCTCGATTCGTGCGATCCACCCTGCCGGGTGGAATCAAGATGGCGCACCGAAGTTTGTCCAACTGTCGACACCGAGATAATTCGACCTATCACATTCCCCGAACAAGACAAACATCCGGGAGAAACCTATCGCGGATAAGAGCGGCAGCAGCATGCTCACGAACCGGAGCGGCGAACTGCTCTCGAAAGCAACAGCAAAAAAATATGTGCAACGCAAGCAACAGAATCTAATTATTCGACAAGTTTTTGGCCCGCTTCCGGTCGCCGGAGCGGAGGAGCCCGCCGGTGGCAGGACTAACAGCAAAACAACAAAAAACTGACTACCCGGTTTGCCTTCCTGAAACCCTCCGGGATGTGTTTAAGTTTCTGCTTGCGCTGTTTTAATTGCGCCATGTACAGGAAACCGGTCATTATCAACAGCTACTGAGAAGCTACTGGGGTGTTTTTCTTTTGTTTCACTCTATTATCCTTTTCATTTTCTCGCTGCCGGTAGCTTCCCGCCGGAAGATAAGCTTCATCCGGGCGGTGGAAGCACCCACCGGAGTGCTGGGGTTGATCGGAGTTAATAATAAAAAAGCGACATCACCCGAAACGAAACCGATTCGAAGCGACCCATGCGCCTGCGACGCTAATCGTGAGGCAAGCGGCGTAAATTAATTCAAACTTTCCTGCCGACCTTTACCTCTCTTTCTTTCATGCTCACGCTTTCGGTTGCCCTTTAGGTTCCGTGTCACGTTTTGTGCCGTGGGTTGAAAATATGACCTCCCGCAGTACGAGGCGTCCGAAACGCGCAAATTTGCCCAAAATGTGAGCAGAATAATTGGACAATTTGAAGCGACGAGCGGGCTGCGTAACGGAGCGGGCATTTGCAGAATTTAAGATTGTCGGTGCCATTTCGGCGAAGTCATGGGCCGACCGGCCGGCCCCGGTCCGGACGAGGGCAAAGACGCTTCGCTACGACAGGCACGTCCTGTGTTTTGCGCGGACTCGCGCGCGCTCCCGTTCTAACGGTACGTGTAACAGCAAATCCGGAACGTGGCACATCCTGAAGCCGGAAGGCATTAGGCGAAAGCAAATCAGCGTTTGGAGAGAGAGAAAAAAAAACGACGTTCGGCCCAACTTCACAAAATCAACCGAATCCAAACCAACGCTGGAGTTTTGCTTATTTTTTTATATTTTACTATTTTTATGTTTTTTCTATTGCAAGTATTAGACAGCCTACGAGGAGGAAAGGAAGGCGAGTCGGGAGGGGGAAGCTCCAAACGGCCCCAAAAACATCAACCCCGGGGTCGATGGTGAATGATATAAATACACGGCTCATAACGATTCCGGCGGTTCCGGCATGCGTCTGTGCCGAGGGTCGGAAGCCCGATCGGGTCACTGCATTGGAATCTAAGTAGGATGATGTACATTGAAGCGAGAAGAGAGAGAAAGAGGAAAAGAGAGAAAGAGAGGTGAGACGGATTCTGTAAAGTATTACGAATTCGCAGAACCTCCCTCGGCAAGACTGATGAACCGTTCCGTTGGAACGTTTTAATGCTACCAAAAGGTCTTCCCTTTCACACATCGTATTCTCCCTCTCTTTTCTGTCTCTTTCTTTCTCTCCAGCGCTCGCTCCATCGTGCACAATACCTACTGCAAAAGTCTCGGCTGTATGATCGGCAAGTACGAGGGTAATGATCTATTTATGTAGCGATTGCAAATCATGTCGCATATTATCACGTGCCCGGTTTCGACCTTGTTCCGTTTTTTCCGAGAGATTATTTGGCATTATTGGGCGACTTTTATTAGAAAAGTTATTAGAAAAAACGTCCGTCCTTATAGTGATGAGTTCAGTATATTATTACGGTCCGACATGTTCAGACCAATGTAATTAACAAAGAGGTACGCCGGGATGCCCGAGATGATTTCCAGTTTGTGAAACAAAAATTGAAAAAGTCCGGAAGTTACAAAATTCCGGAAATACAAAACGAAAATGATTAGTGGGAATTCATTAATTGCAAGCTAATGTGTGTGTATACAACGATATGAGTTTACAGAGAACTTAGTAAGTGTGAAGATAAATCAGTCATTAGCTAATCAAACTCAACGTGAAAAGGAACGTAGCTAGTCGAAACCGTTCTTAGTATTCGCTGATGATATTCGTCAGTTGAATGATTCATCCCAAGTCACCAATTTCAAAGATTTCAACGACAACCGTGTAGAAGAAGTGTGACGTTTTCAATCATCATGTTCACAAAGCTTGTACAGGCCCCTTAGTACATGAATATATAAAAACGTTTAAAAAGCTTTCCCTTTTGTACGAAGATTTTCTGTGTTTTTTTTTCATTCAATGTATCTTCTTACGTTTCATTCTTTTTCATAACAGTCTAAATGTAAAGTTTGTATTGATAGTTGTAGTTCTAGAATTTTCCGCAATGATTATTTAATATTTCAACATATTTCACCATCTATCTTCTGGCATCATTTCGAAAAGAATACTGGCGCGAACATAATCAATGAAAATGAATTAATTTAAAGGTTTATATTTAGCCGTAATAGAAAACTCATTTACGAGAATGGTACTTTGTTATGATTTACTAGAAATATTGCGTTATTACTACCTAACAGAAGTGCTACCTTGAAGTACAATGATATTGATATTTATTTACCCGCGTATCAAAAATAAATGAAATTTCATCTAAATGAAGGCTTCATTTCCCTCTCATCGGGAGGATTCCACGAACGTCTGGTGACTTCCACAGTGCCGTTCGGAGTGCTTTTTCATCATCATTTCGCCATTAACCCCACGCCAAGTTGTCGTTGGCGATCTGCTCGACCGGTGCGATTCCAGACTTCGGTTAGCGTTCGGTGGGGAATGAATGATGAGCAATCCTTCCCACCCACCGTTTAGGTAAGCCTTTCGAGCCCATGCCTACGCTCCCTCCCCACTGTCAGCGCTGGCTAAGCGAACAATTAGCTTTGATCTGAAAGAAGATTCCATCGGAAAAGCTATTAAAATCTGATTAAAATCGGCACGCTCGCTTGAGCCGTCCAATACCGTGTCGGCGGTAATTAAGAGCTGGCAGGGGGAAAACGCGACAAATAAAGCAAATCGTGCGATCTTGAATGGGCAGTTTGGCCGCAGTTCCTCCCGCAGCGACCCACCCGGTCTGCCCGTGGGTGTGTTTTTCGCGAGAACCCCCAGAAGACGGCTTCATCCGGCCGGTCCTCGTGGAAAGGCGCCGTTCCCACTCACCGTTTCCGCCCGTGAAAGTTTCGCGCAAATGGACAGGCTAATTAGTATTCGTGTCGAGCAGCGCTGGTCGGTACAGGTTGTCAACATTTCCATTTTAAGACTCGTTGGTCTTAGAATGGGCTCGTTTCCGCCGGTTTTGGACTGAACGAGGAAGTGGGCCTGTAAGCGTGTATTTGGCACATTTTTGTTTCTCCCCGGGTTGTTGTTTGCCGGGCGTGCTAATCGCGGTCGCACTGTTTTGACAAATTTCAACAGCGGATGGTGTTTTTGTCCTGTATTTTTTGCCTATACTTCTCTGATTAATGGCTTTTTCCCGGGGCTACATTTGGGAGTAGATTATGTTAATTATGAGTGACTGGCCGCTGCGAAACGTCAACATAATTGAATCAAACCGACCTCTTGACAAGCGTGGCTTCGATCGTGGAAATATGATTATAATCGATGGCGAAGAAATCTATTGCCGGTGGTTTCCTTTCACTATCTCATGCGAAAGATGATCAAATGTGGCACTTTCAGTGTTTCCTTTTTACTTTATTGTAACTATTCATCAAGAATATTGTTTTAATAAATGCTTAGTTAAGTATTTATTAGTTACATAGTTTCT
>KZ068499.1:9948-44136 GCA_002091845.1 Anopheles cracens | reverse complement strand
TCAGAGAACTTTCCAACAAGACTTTTAACTTTTTTTTATTTTTCGCTTGTCTTGTCTCCTGATTGCCTGCTGGAGTTTTAGGACAGCTCCTGAGCGGAGAAGAAATAAAAATGCTTTTCGGGAGTAAGCTTATGTTCATGAAAAACACACAGTTTATACGTTTTTTAATGTCTTAAAAGCATCTTCATCGTACAAATAGAATTTAATGTGTTCTGTTTGTTTATTTGCCTGCGGCCCGTGATTCATTTCTATTTATGTTTGTCGTGCCTGTCGTAAAACTCATTATGTAGGAAGCATTAAACGATCGATGTGTGTTTTACGTTCGTTCCATTGACAGCCAGTCAATCATATGAGGTTCGCATGATGAGGTTTTACTATGTTTGTTCTCGCTCATTACCCAGCACGCGTTTGGCTGTACCGCGATCTCACCAACCACCCGGTGGCACAGTATCTGGCCTGGGTATCGCTCCCGGTCTGTCTGATCCTCTTCTCGGCCGGCTTCGTGCATCTGGTCGCACCGCAAAGCATCGGGTCCGGCATTCCCGAGATGAAGACCATCCTGCGCGGCGTGGCGCTGAAGGAGTACCTCACGTTCAAGACGCTGGTCGCGAAGGTGATTGGGCTGACGGCAACGCTGGGCAGTGGCATGCCGCTCGGCAAGGAGGGTCCGTTTGTACATATAGCTAGTATAGTGTCGCAGCTGCTGAGTAAGATCATCACATCATTCCAATCGATCTACGAAAACGAATCGCGCAACACGGAGATGCTGGCGGCGGCCTGTGCGGTCGGTGTCGGCGCCTGCTTTGCGGCCCCGATCGGTGGCGTGCTGTTCAGCATCGAGGTCACCACGACGTACTTCGCGGTGCGCAACTACTGGCGCGGCTTTTTCGCCGCCGTGTGCGGTGCCACCGTATTTCGGCTGCTGGCCGTGTGGTTCCAGAAGGCGGACACCGTGACCGCCATGTTCTCCACGAACTTTACGTCCGATTTCCCGTTCGATCCGCAGGAGCTGTTTGTGTTTGCGCTGATCGGGTGAGTGCCTGCAAGAAGAAATGATCGTAGCGCGTGGTTTATAACGACGATATTCTTCCTTGCAGCCTCGTGTGTGGTCTGGGCGGTGCTTTGTACGTGTGGGTCCATCGGAAGTACGTCCTGTTCATGCGCTCCAACAAAAAGATGAACAAATTTCTACAGAAAAAGTAAGCGATGGAAGCATCCTTCGAAGATTTTTTTGTTTTTTGAAACCTATCGTTCGCATTCAATTCCAGTCGCTTCCTGTATCCTGGTATCGTGGCGCTCATTGTGGCGACACTATCGTTCCCACTCGGCTTCGGTAAGTACATTGCCGGTGAGCTCAGCACTCACGATCAGGTCCACCAACTCTTCTCGAACTTCACCTGGACCAAGCACGAGCTGACCGTGGAGCAGGCGGCCGTCGTATCGAACTGGCGCACGGCGGAGACGAACGTGTTCGCAAACCTCATTATTTATTTACTGTACACGGTAAGTTCTGCTTCAGTGTTCTTTGAACCTACTGCATTCCCTTCTCTGGAGGGTATAATATGAATTGGTTGTTGAATCGTTATTCATCTGTCTATTTAAAGCTACGAACGGCGATCGAGAGTGTCAATAATGGAACGTTGACGCCCGAAACTGTTAAAGCCAAGCAGGAAGAAGAGGCCCGAGCACTCGCACAGAAAGGTAATAACATCAAATAGCGCTATTGGTTATAAAAGACTAAAATTAAATCATATTCTTCCTACTCTTTGCAGAAATGGAAAACAACAACGGCATTTCGGCGGAGGATCCTCTGCTCCCGAAGCGAACCGGCGACACGTTTAGCGACAAAAAAGTAAATAACACCATCACCTCGATGGACTCGGCACTGTCCAACTCGGACAACTGCTCGGACATCGAGCTAGATAACATTAACATTGATCGCGGTGATACTTCTACCACTAATGGCACTACCACAACCACAACCACCACCAACAAGCACACCAGCAGCAACAACAACTAGTAGAAGTAGCGCGGACCAAAACATTCTAAAGTCGAAAAGATAGTACGATCACGACGACATCACAGACACACACCCACACGAGCTTACTCTGGCACTCAAAGCACTGTGGGGGAACAAAAACACAAAAGACAAGGATCTCATCATAACCCGCGGACACCATCGTCAACACCAACCACAACACCGCACTACCCTGTTGTACACCAAAAGACCGCTTGTCCACGAGCAGGAGGTTGGCGATCGTGTGTTCGAGAGCTGGCTTCCGAATGTAAAGTGTGTTGTACGTCCTACGTACAGTATTGATCGATGTATTTGACTTTTCACCAAAACCTACACGCACCTACATAACATCTTGCGAGGGAATAATTGGCACCTTCAATCGCCAGTGTTTTAAACCGCTCACCTAAAGCTATTGGGGATCGAGCACCGTTGGGAGGAATGTGAAAGTCGTCAGAAAAAGGTTCGTTATTTTAAAAGTTCTTCTGGTGCTTGACTGCCCTGACTGTTCCTATTGCCTGCTACGCTTCGCATATGATTGAATCAATCGCTTTGCAGCTTTTACCGGATCTAAGCAAACATTGATTTATTCATGATCTGGAAGAGAAATAATGCAAATAACTGATACCGCATTATTTATCATACCACGCGATCTAAACTGATCGTGGGATCTCAAATATTCCGGTCTAAAAATCGTTAAAAATCTTGTTTAGATAACCACATTAGTTCAAATGAGAATGTAATGACAAAATTTCCAAAGTTTAATGTCTTATCTGCTTTCATGAGTTTTAAGATTGTAGCATCTTTCGATCGATCTAGAATAAGCGTTTTGCCTAACAGTTTTCCGCATTCTGTGTGTGTAATTATATTGATATTGTAATCAAGCGTTAATTTATAACCGTGCATAACCCTAATTGTCAACCATTCTGTTTTCCCCCAAATTTAGAGCCGAAACTAGTGCAGTGTGCCCGATGAAAGATGCCCGCTTCATCCTCTCCACTCGTCCGTTCAGTATCGCGGGTGGCCCAAACAACGCGCGAAAGATTTCTTTCAATGTGATTATACTTTAGGGCACGGAGAGTCGCATACGGTCCGCGTTCGATATTATCTTCCGTAAGTCGGCCACGCTGCAGGACGTTACGCCCGATCCTGAGATCGGTTCGATCGGTACGCCCTCGATCGTGGGCTCGGAAGGACCGCCGCTGACGCCGGGCATCTCGAAGAAGGTGCAGTTGCCACGGGAGCGCGTCATCGACATGTCGCCGGAAGATCAGAAGGCCTGGGAGATGGAGGAAATGGCGAAGGCGATCGATGTCGATCACCTGCACATCGATCCGGCGCCCTTCCAGCTGGTGGAGCGTACGTCCATCCTGAAGGTGCACTCGTTGTTCTCTATGGTTGGCATCAATCAGTCGATCATCGCCTCAACCATTCCCGTGCCATCCGGTATGTTTATACCAGTGTTCAAGATCGGTGCCGCGTTCGGGCGCATCGTCGGTGAGGCGATGCATCTCTGGTTCCCGCACGGTGTCCGGTACGGGGGCATGCTGGCACCGATCATTCCCGGCGGCTACTCGGTGGTCGGTGCGGCCGCCTTCTCCGGTGCCGTCACGCACACCGTCTCCGTCGGTGTGATCGTGTTCGAGATGACGGGCCAGATAACGCACATCGTGCCGGTTATGATAGCGGCGCTCATCTCGAACGCGGTGGCGGCCCTGCTGCAACCGTCCATGTACGACAGCATCATCCTCATCAAGAAGCTCCCGTACCTGCCCGATCTGCTGCCGTCCGGTTCGGGCATGTACAACATCTACGTCGAGGACTTTATGGTGCGCGACGTGCGCTACATCTGGAAGGGAATCTCGTACCAGCAGCTGAAGGAAATCCTGAAGGCGAACAAAAGCCTGCGCAGCCTACCGATCATGGACAGCCCGGACAACCGGGTGCTGCTCGGTAGCGTCCAGCGCTACGAGCTGATCAAGATGATCGACAAGCACATCGGGCGCGAGAAGCGCCTCGAGGTCGCGGCCAAACTGATGAAGGAGGCGGAGGAGAAGGCTCGCGAGGAGCAGGAGCGTCAGAAGCGCGAGGCGGCCGAAGCACTGAAAACGCGTCGCCCATCCCGCTTCGAGGTCGTGCCGGCGCCGGACATCCTGAAGCTGCGCGAACGGGCCAACAACGAAATGTTGCCACCTCAGGCACGTCGCGAATCGAACGCATCGGTCACGGGTGGGCCGGTGTTCGGTGGAACGCAGCCGAAGAAATCGATCCTGAAGAAGACGAACTCGTTCACGCTGAAGGGCTTCAGCCCGTTGTCCCCGCACAGCCCGGTGATACCTCTCTCTCTCTTTGTTTGTTTTCTATCTTTCTTTGTGCCCTATCGTGTCGTAGTGTAAACAACGCTAAATTATTATTCACAATCACCCCCCTTCGAAGGTCTAACTGGATGTTTAGTGAAACTTCGTTTTTTTCTGGCCATCCTACGAAGAAGATTCTAGTTTTACTCTAATGATAACCTAAGCTGCAAGTTGTATAAAGAGAACCAAAATAAAAGACGCATACCTTTATGAACAATTGAAAACAAAACACAAACGTATATTGTCTGCTTGCTACTCGACACTGGGACACACGTTGTAAGCATGCAGGAGAAACATTTTAAAAGCGAAATGCAAACAACAACACTTAGAAGCTAGACGAAAGCACTGCCGGATTATTGCCTGCCGAGTGTTTCGCGGTTCGTTCAGGTCCCTTTTCGGGTGAGAGAGATGTTTGTTTTTTGGGCTAGTATAAATGTTCCGTCCTTCTAGTACACGCCGTTAATGTTCGAATTCATCGGATTGCTGTTCGTTCGAGGTTGGATGCGCCGGCGAGGGTTTCCGCTGGTGGTGATCTTTTCCGCTTCCAGGCGTCCGGAAAGAAAAACGGCCAATCGTTCCTAGAAATGAGAATTGGCATTATGTATTTCATTCTTTCAAGGATGATGCAGGTACAACAGGCAGAAAGGTGTGTCAGTATTAGGCTTCCAACTTTGAATGATCTTCTTGTATGAGTTTTTTCGTTTGTTTCGCATCCACTTACCACTTTCAACAAAAGCCAATGGATAAAATCGTGCCGATCTATGTTGGCCAGCGATAACTGACCGTGCTGAGGGTGAAAAGGCATGAGAAGGCGAAGAATTTGGTGACCAATCAGCAAACGATGTCGAATTTGGGTTTTTGTAACGAAACACAACACACAGATGGGTGATCTTCTACTGGGTAAAGGACTCTCTCAACTCTCCGTTCATTCAACCCCAGGTACTTACGAGCGCCAGGTTCGTTTGGTTCTGCAGGTCGTCGTAGGTGTGCTGGATACGGTGCACCAGTCCGCTGGCCTCCGACAGGGTCGCCGCCTTCGCCTTCTCCAGGTGGACCGTCTTCATCAGGCGCTCGGTTGCGAACAGGAATTGGTGCACGATCTCGCGTGTCTGCGTACGGACCGCTCGCGGGACGCGGGTCACCGCCCCCGAGACGAAGTTGACCAGGTGCACCATCTTGCGGGCGGATTCGCGTGTCAGCAGTACGGCCAGCTGCTCGAGGGTACGGGGGCGGGCTTGGTTTTCCGGTTCGTCCTTGCTGAGGTAGTGCCACAGCTCGACGGCCTTCTGCAGTGCCAGACGCGGGTTGGTTGCGATCAGTTCGGCCGCGTACGCCACGACGTGCACGGCTTCGGTGCTCTGTTTCTTGAGCGCGCTCAGCTCCTGCCGGGTGCGGAACGTTAGACGACGCTTGAGCTTGCGGGACAGTTGCTGGCCACGGTGGAACGTTTGCACGACGTGCATTCCGCTCGTATCGTCCGCATGAGAGTTGACACCGGACGCTGGAGGAGAGATAACAAGCGTCACACGATCAAGAAAATGTAAAATTTTGTTTCTAGTTTTATAAGCATTGCAATAATTTGGGAAAAAGTTGTCCAAATTGGTGTCCTAAGTTACACGAGCCAATCAGCATTTTTGCAGCTTTTAAGGAAATCATTTACTCTTCACATTGTATACATTTGGGCTATGCCCATGTCAAGTCCGCTGCTTAAAAGCTGTTTCATCGCTCTCTAGCTGTCGGTTAGTAGCTGCGAGAATAATCCAACTTGAAACGCAAACAAACCGAGCGCAACAAATGATTAGAAATCGAAATTATAAATACAAACCGCTGGCACGCATGACGCTGTAGGCTAGGGTCCTGCGTCCATTATGTTTGGGCGCACAATCAGCGTGCATTGATTGGTGGCGTGCAGTCCTATCATGCCGTAGCGGGTCACGCAGGTCACCGAAATCGGATGATGGCCGTGCCGGACGGTACGTGCCTGCATAAGCGATACCCGGTTGATAACCGGCGGAAGTTTTACACCTCGTAAGTGTGTTGTGTGTGTTTGTGTGTTTGAGAGTGTGAGTTAGTGTGGCTATCTGTTCTTGTTCCCGGTCCCTGTTGCACTTACAATCGGGCTGATCCTGTGGTTCCGTCGGAAGGTACCGCTCGACGTACTTGTCGCACACGACCAACGCCCCGTCGATCCGGCCGGCGGCATAGTTAGACACGCGGGACTCCAGCACGGCGTGGCCCAAATTTTTCATCGAGTTCGCCCGCGACAGAACTGGCTTCATCAGGTGATCGGACATGTATGGACTCCAGCACGGCGTGGCCCAAATTTTTCATCGAGTTCGCCCGCGACAGAACTGGCTTCATCAGGTGATCGGACATGTATTCCTTCGTGTTCCAAAACATCTGCAAAGAGTATGGGATGTGTTACACAATTCACGTGATCTTTAAGTAAGCGCTATTTTGTTAGTGTTGGACCATCCATACCATCTCTGGCGGTAGGTACATCGAAGGGACCTTCTGCTCGACCAGATCGAGGCTCTTGCACATGATACTGTCCAGTTGATGTAACGGACCCTCGATCATCTTCGTCGCCGGACGGAGCGAATCGATCAGCGCGTACGTCAACGATTCGGCCGTCTCGAAGCCCCAAGTAAGCAGGCCGTTGCTGGTTTTGACGCGCTTGTACACGGTACCGGCCGTCTTGATGCCGGTCTCGACCACCGGGATGCTGCTAAAGCGCGACAGCGACTCCATCTGCGGCAGACCGGAGTGTTGCCGCTTCAGCTGACGGTGCACTGAAACGATGAATTTGACCGACAGTAAGAAAATCGTACTGCGTATCACTACCATCACGGTACTGGCACGTGCCGCTCGTTTGCTTCTTCTTGCACACAGTTTCCTCGCATCCAGCTACTAACCCATCGTTTACTGGAGGCTGGATTTTGACAGATCCTTCTGACACTAAACGGAGACCAATTCCCCAAATGCACTAATTCACGAAACCCACCAAGGGGCACTAAGATCACGACGTTGCACTTCTCACCGGCGCCAGTTGTGGTGTTAATGTTCCGGTGTGTACCGAAATGGTAATAGTTTGAGTTTGATTTCCGTCCAGTAGACGACCCGATGGTCACAAAAGTCCAGCAACGACTGGCGTGTAGCGATGATGTACGTGCGATGATCATCCGCCTCGGTAGCGGGCCTCCAAAAGCAATCATTAATTAAATTGATAAGAAATGAATTCAATCGGAGAATGCAGGCGGATGTGGTACACCCTCTGCCCCTAGCGTTCCGCAGTGATCTCACACAAAAAACACGGATCGCAGTCGATCACCGTACGGAGGAGCCTATCTTGCAAGTGAATCAGTCTGAGACGGTTTCAAGCAGGTTCTTCGGTTCAAAGTACAACGTAAAACGCATCGTTTCAGGCAGCCCGCGGCATTCTCTTTCGTCGTGTTGATAAAGACATTTCAAATAATATTTTTTACAAGATCGTTAAGCTAAGCGAGCGCCTCCGTCGCTGATAGTCCGTGTCCAATGGGAAATCAGAGCTCCCGGTTCGCTAGACAGATGGTATCAGCAGTGTACTTTGAAAACGATCACACGTGTATCGTTCCAACCCGTATTCCCACAGGCCGCAAGGTTAAGGATTAAGTGATTTTTTTTCTCTCAGCTACAACATACGATGTATAGTCGTTGCAAAGTAGAATCATACGTTTCGAACAATTGCACGGCTGCATGCACGATTTAGTCTCATTGGTCTCATGAAGTTCTTTGAAAATTGCGTTGAGACACAACAACGAAGATCATCGAGATAATAGAGTTTGTAAATAATTCACATTGTTTGTCAGGTGCACGCCGAGAATTCGTCATAGCACATGGCTTCGTGACGACTATATTATGTGAAGTTTAAAATTGAACAGTTTTGTTTGATCTTTCATAAATCGTAGAAATGATTTCTCAAAATGAGGGTAAATGAAATCACTAGAATATGGAATATTTCTAATTCACATGGGAATAATAATTTCAGCACCGTAACGACTTTTATAGCATTTCAAATTATGGCAAACGAGCACGTGCGGCTACCACCACTTCCCTACAGCACTCAACACTGCATCGTAAACACACTGCCCGCAGTGCTGTCAGCTGGCGGTGTTGACAGCTTGCGTCAATATCGTTGTTTTTCTTTTCGGTGCCCCAGAGAAAATCCGCATCGAACGCACGGAAAACAAAAATGTACGGTGGAAAATCTCCCCAGGAGCTGCTTTCGGGCTCGTTCACGAAATCCTGGCTGCACGATAAGTGGTCCCCGCTCGTCGGCGGTGTGTTCGGGTTCCTTGGTGCCTGCTACGTCAACTATGGCACCGGCCGTCCTGCACTCAGCGGTAATGTGTACATAAACTTCCCGGGGCTGGTTGTGATGTAACGTTCCGGATCGGTTCGGCGGATGGCTAATTTGTGTGTGTTTTTCGATTGCATTGGCATTTCCACAGGTATTCAGAAGCACATTGCAGCGGCGCTAGCGGTCGGAGCGGCCGCCACCATGGTTGAGAAGTGGCGCAATGCTCACTTCGCCGAGAAAGATGCCACCCTCCGCCACTACATTGAACTGCATCCGGAAGATTTCCCGACGCCTGGTTAGTAGCATGCGGTTGGTGCGGTTAATCGAACGGTATTCAATACTAATTGGTACTTTGTTTTATCTACTTTTAGAGCGCAAGAAGTTCGGCGATGTGCTCGAGTACTGGCAACCCATCCGTTAGGTTTACTTTCTCGTTACATTGGCCCGTGTTGAACGGATTGGTGCTGCTGGTGACTAGTGTGTAGCGTGGATGTAAATAAAAAAGCCCAAAAATCACTACCGAATATTATGCACTTTGCATCGAGGGCATAGTTTGGGGCATTCGTTTCCGCAACAAACCTTGAAAAAAGATTCAGCAGAAGAATTGTGTAGTGATTCGTGTACCGTCGATTCCGTTTCCACGAAGAACCGCTTTCGTGACCGCTGCGACACGAGTGTGTAAAAGAAAATGATTGTTCTAATTGCTCAAGTGCTAAATTATAGCCCGCATTTGATTGGTGATTTCGTTGACTCTGGGGTCATCAGCCGAACGGACTTCAAGGGGGGTGTCATGTATCCTCCCTTCCGACCCATTAGCAATCTGTTACTGCTTGCCGTCACGTTCTTTCGCACAATTTCGCTCCCCACTCCTCAGCGTTCGAAACGCAACCGATCCGAAACAAATCGTAACGTTGATCATAAACGAGATCGTTAACACTGGGCGTGATAGCATCTTTCAGCAAACGCGGGATGCTTTCTTTTCCGAGCACAAGAGCACCCATATACAGCAACAAAGAGCAAAACACTCCGCGACGATCCGCAAGCTGCGACGAAGATTACATCTCCGGTTTTCTTCTTTGATCCAATCTTCGCCTAGCAAGCGACGACTGTGCGTAAGTTCTAGTTCGCTTCGCATGCGTACGCGATATCTACGCACTGTGCTTTCGTGGAAGGTGTGCGCGGGTTGGTCGTTCTTTTTTCTATTACTTACGTTTCGCACCACGCTCGCGAGAGATGCTGAGGGTGCGTGTTCTCTTATTTCTGCTTCTCGACAAATTCTCAAGCACCCCCGTTGCGGTCACGTTTCACCCGAAGATGTACACATGATTGGATCCTCCTGTCCAGAAAACAGGAACGCCACCCCGTTGGCAGGCGACGCGCGAAGGTTGATGAACTCGCGCACCGACCGGATAGAAGAGACGCACGCCGAAAGATTACTGACCCGCGGCTCGGTTCTCCCGAGAAGTCCGGTCCGTCTTTGCGCGCACAGATGGTGTTGTTTTGTACCGGAAGGCGTGAAGAGGGGAGAAACGAGAGGTCAGGAAACCTAACAATTGTGGCTACACATGGAACATATCCAGTACGTTGGGCTGGAACTGAAATTTAAAACCCATCGCGTGTTTCTTTTAAATCACCCTCATCATACCGCGCGCCGTCTTGTTCTTCCACCGCTGTGAACTATTACTGCCTTTGCTCACGGCAGGAATGTTGCCGTGTGCCTTCCTGTAGGCGAATTAAATCGCGTACTCCAGCCCAATGAACAATTCGAAGACTTTAAACGAAACGCTATAAAATAGAGTTGCTTCGTTAATGGTGTGCATAAAAAATCTTTACCCGATTATTGGTATAGGTTATAGCGGCCGTTCAAAACGCTTCCCGGCAGCCGGCGGCAGCTCGCGGATGGGTGGGGACATAAATCGTGACCCTTGCGTGGCGGGCGGTTTTGGAGGCTGGACCGCGGTGGATGTGGATTACTGTGCGCGCGGAATGAGGAACGGCAGCAGCGAAAGAAGACAACGGCGAAGCTCAAGGTGAGCTGCATTCTGCAATAAAACTTTCGAAGAACCTTCACACCGCTGCACTGCTTGGTCGTAGACGCATGCAAGATGTGGAAGAAGTAAATCCCGTGGACTGAAATGGCTTTACATTAGTTTAACCTAAGCCCGAGATGGTAGGCGTTGATCGGTCGATAATCAGTTGGAAAGCAAGCTTCGAAGTCGCTTTTCTGACTGCGAGATGGCTTACTATTTAAGTAATAAAATAATATAATCAATAAAATAGAGACATTCGGTTGTTCTGAGTTAGTGACGGAATCAGAAACAACTGTTTGTTGAATCGCATCGACGATTCAACGATGATTCGATTCGACGATAATTTCAACGAATGTGTTATCACTATTCCAGTAGAAACGAGCGTTTGGGATTTTAAGACGTTGATCTACATAAGTATCAACTTCCAAAAATAGTCTAAATTGAATAAAAATTAATTAAAACAATATGTCTTTATAAGGAATCACACTTCGAATTGATTCGACGATTCACAAATCATTCACACACCACTTTTAGTCTCGAAACCCACCGCTCAAGTCCATTGTACATGGGTGGGAGTCTTAGTGTGCGCCTTAATGCTGCCTTCCACTTGCATCGCCGTCCTTCCGTATCCTTCCACGGTGGACGAACGAACATATGCATACGCCGATCTGCACAGAGTAATGGTTAAAATTAGCTGCCCTGCCTAGTTCCGCGCAGTGCACGCTCGCTAGGGTGCAAAAGGGCAACATTCTGTTGGGACTCGATTTATGTGCGCTCGACGCAGCATTTTGCCTCCAGGCAACCCCTTCGTACGATCGACCCCTCCCATTGCCATTGCATCGTTCATCACCCGCGATCACGTCCATCAGACCGGTATGATCGGGGGTATGCATGCCCGGGCGGACGGATCTGCTGATTTACTGCAACCGCGTGGTTTTGCAGTGCTGCACACCGCAAAAATGCTGTTTCTACGGAACCGGGCTCGGGGAATGGGAAGCGGGGGGAGGAGGGAGGCAATATTTTTAGAACCACTGCAGTGTAGCGAAAACGGGAAGTTGCTTCGTTTCGTTTGCCAGGACAATTTATTCGAACGTTTATGACCCGGCGTCATAAATCTCTCGACGGCAGCGCACGGTTTGGTATTTAACATCTTTATTGAACAGCTTCTGGCAGGCAGCGCGGGAGACCACTGGCGTTGAGTTGTTTAATGCAAGCAATACTTATGCTGCCAGAGTTTCAGTGTGTTGGACAAAGCTAATTTTTAACTTTTTTCAAATTATTATTTATATTGAAATGAGATCTTTACGCACCAAATGCGCAGAAGGCGCCGCAGAGCACATGGCGTAAATTTGAAATTCAAAACCAGCTCCTAATCCTTGACGTCCCCGATCGATGATAGCGACAGAACGTATCATTAGCAAACTCGTTAACCACACGGACCCCGATCCCGTATCGAATTTCGCGCGTACGCCTTCGGAAGCCTCAACCCGTTTCGCGGCTCGCAGCCTACTTTGACGGATACGCTTGCTGACACATGCACTTGCACCACACGCACCGACACGATCCACAACGCCTCCCCCTTCGCAGCCTACTTTGACGGATACGCTTGCTGACACATGCACTTGCACCACACGCACCGACACGATCCACAACGCCTCCCCCGAGGAAGTTTCCAGCACCGGCTGCGTCTGGTTGGCGACAATAATTCCTTAATTTATGGCGTTGGCCTCACGCCGTCATAATTCACGCACGCGCACGAAAGCGCAAGAAATTCCTTCCGCGCGCCATTCCAGCGCCGATCGGATCGGCCGGATCCGTTGGGGTGTTGGGACGCCGGTTCCATTATTCATGGAGCCGACCGTGTCCCCCTGCAACCGTTCGGTGGGGACCCTCGAAGGTGGTGAGGATGCCACTGACTATTGCATTCAGTGGGTCCCGGTTGGTCGGCGGCCCACGCTCGGTATGCTGAAGAAAGCCGATCGGTGTTACATGTCGCGCATGTACCCATTCTCAGTTCCAGTTCCAGTTCGCTACGTATTTGCCGATCCGCTGCACATCACGGTGCGGCTAAAAATAGACCGCGAAAGGTTTTCTTTCGATGTCTTCCTTGCTGCACGGGAGAAAAATACGCGTTCTCGTGCTTGTGGGACGCGCCTTGCCAGCAACACCCACCCACGGATTGTGGCACGCGGGATTCAAGGTTGCAGGCGCGACTTCAGCACGAGTCTTGTCTGGAGCAGCATGCAAAACCATTTATTTGAGCACCTTTTATTTTTACGATCGTCTACCGACCCGTAACGATCGGTTATGGATGCTGGCCTTGATTGCTGGCGAGAAGAAGATGGTTCTGCAGTATTAGTTTTTGGAATTATGGAGAAACGTATTACAGATATATTTAACTCTGCAGAGCAGCCGAAAACAAACTTTCCGACGTTTTATAAAATATGATGGTGATATCATGGATAGATTTTAGAAATGTGAAATTCAAACTATCATTTTTAATGCTTAAACATTTGATAATAACGATTGTTTGGAGCGAAATTTTGACAATATTCTACCCAAATATACGTCATAGACGTGATCATATACTACTTCTGATTATCAAATTAAGCGAAAAGTATTAATGAGGCCTATCGTTTGATTCTTGACACGTATGGAGAACAATGTATGGATCAATCGACCAGTTTGGAGATGTTTGAAAGATTAAAAATTAATGATCTTAACGATCCATGTACGTAATATGGGTGGAGTATATTGAAAGCAACCCCAAAGATGTTTCATCTTACTCAAAGTTTATATTTTTGTGCGATACTTCATCGCTCTTTTGTAATACTTCTGACCGACCCAAACCCACATCTTTGACCAAACATTGAAATGTGATCCTCTAAGCATAAGGAAGTGAAAAATATGTCTACCACCGCCGCGACGCTACCGACCAGTGGAATGCTAAATTAATGAGCGCAAGGTCCGTGAAGCATCCCTCCTCCAAGGGGGGCCCACGCTGAAACCGCGAAAAAAGGCTGCTGACTTCTGCGCGAAAGGTTAGCCGCCAGCCGAGGAGGCTGCTCATGTTCAGGACAACCCGCGTCCGTGCTACCGCGGCTACTAAAGCTGCCGAAAATCCGCTAATTTATTGACGCTACCGGAATTTACCGGGGCCCCGTACCCGAAAGGAGCTTAGAGGGCCGTTGTTGGCTGTCGATTTGGCTACCGAATTTTATGTGTGCGCAAGATGTAAGTTTTTTTGTGCTTTTGTTTGGTTTGCTATCTTGCTCCACGGTGAGCAGCTGGTCAGTTCCATCGGTCGACAGTTGGAAACGATAGGCATTTGTTTGAGTCTCACTGCTTGACTTTTTCACCCTCTCTTTTTATTTCCCTCTCTCTCTTTCTCTCTCTTGCGCGCTTCTCGGTTTCTTACGGCTCGCCTGCAAACGCGGTCAACCATGGCTGAGTGTTTGGGGATGCAATCAATGCATTCGTTTTATTGCTGATTATTGTCTGGGTGCGTTTCAAGCGTGTAATCGAGTGCATTAGCGGCATCGAGTGCAACGGCTTAGCAGATGTTGACACAAGTGCGGGGAGTATGAAGTGCGGTGTTTCTACCACTTGATTGACCTCATTTCATTTCTAGTAGAGCTCGCATTATATGGTGGACTTTTTATCATGCACAGGATATATCTTCATGTTGGAACAAGAACATCTCAGTGTTGATGGACGTCCTAAAGAAATTATTGCAAATAAAACGTGGGTGGTATTTTTTTAAATGGTTTTAAAAAATGTTATCCGTAAAAGTATTCCGGTCTTGAAAACTGATCTATTGGCATGTTAATTTTAAGAAAATCTGCGTGAATTGCTGTAAAACAGACCGATTTTACCTGAAGTAAGAGGCAAAAAAGTGCACAATCAATGAGCGTGTAGTAAATTTTATATTGGATCATTTAGGATAAAGGATCATGTTTTGCAGAGGAGTTCTTAAATACAATAAAATTGAATAATATCGATTTTTGCAAAGCACTCGATTCTTCGCATATGCACTTCCCTGCAATAAACCCTCATAACGTCAATCCATCGAATGATCAAGGCCAGCCGGCATTCCGATCCCCCTGGGAAGCCGCTGGGGATCAATATCAATATCAACCCACGCTCACGCTGGCATGCAAATAAATCGCAACGTAGCGAGGGCTTCGTGCGAACAGATCGTGCGCGGATCGCAGAACGAGGACCCTCTGATTGACGGGCGTGTGTACACAATCAATTAGCAACCGTATGGTGGTAGAAACTTGCAGCCCGTCCCCAAGCACCATCTTGCGGCCACGAGCCGGTTGAGGCGATGTTCAGTTCGCCATCTTGGGAACGTGGGGCCAAACCCCGAAAAGCGCGCGTTCTACTTTCACTCGAGTGGAAATTGATAAACAAATCACTCGTCACAAGCCGGGGGGAATTGCGCGAGATTCATACGCAACGTCATAGGGTGATGACTTTTTCACCCTCTCTTTTTATTTCCCTCTCTCTCTTTCTCTCTCTTGCGCGCTTCTCGGTTTCTTACGGCTCGCCTGCAAACGCGGTCAACCATGGCTGAGTGTTTGGGGATGCAATCAATGCATTCGTTTTATTGCTGATTATTGTCTGGGTGCGTTTCAAGCGTGTAATCGAGTGCATTAGCGGCATCGAGTGCAACGGCTTAGCAGATGTTGACACAAGTGCGGGGAGTATGAAGTGCGGTGTTTCTACCACTTGATTGACCTCATTTCATTTCTAGTAGAGCTCGCATTATATGGTGGACTTTTTATCATGCACAGGATATATCTTCATGTTGGAACAAGAACATCTCAGTGTTGATGGACGTCCTAAAGAAATTATTGCAAATAAAACGTGGGTGGTATTTTTTTAAATGGTTTTAAAAAATGTTATCCGTAAAAGTATTCCGGTCTTGAAAACTGATCTATTGGCATGTTAATTTTAAGAAAATCTGCGTGAATTCTCACGGTGATTCGGGTTTCAATAACGTATTGCAAGCCAAGCGATTAAATGTGATCCTCTAAGCATAAGGAAGTGAAAAATATGTCTACCACCGCCGCGACGCTACCGACCAGTGGAATGCTAAATTAATGAGCGCAAGGTCCGTGAAGCATCCCTCCTCCAAGGGGGGCCCACGCTGAAACCGCGAAAAAAGGCTGCTGACTTCTGCGCGAAAGGTTAGCCGCCAGCCGAGGAGGCTGCTCATGTTCAGGACAACCCGCGTCCGTGCTACCGCGGCTACTAAAGCTGCCGAAAATCCGCTAATTTATTGACGCTACCGGAATTTACCGGGGCCCCGTACCCGAAAGGAGCTTAGAGGGCCGTTGTTGGCTGTCGATTTGGCTACCGAATTTTATGTGTGCGCAAGATGTAAGTTTTTTTGTGCTTTTGTTTGGTTTGCTATCTTGCTCCACGGTGAGCAGCTGGTCAGTTCCATCGGTCGACAGTTGGAAACGATAGGCATTTGTTTGAGTCTCACTGCGTAAGCGGCCGTTTATGTGGGTTGTTTTTTTTTGTATGTTGTTGCTTCTGTTTGTTCGCTTCATTTCGAGTTCTGTCTGTCTGGACGGAGTCCGTTTAAATTGTTCTTCGCAGCCTACTTTGACGGATACGCTTGCTGACACATGCACTTGCACCACACGCACCGACACGATCCACAACGCCTCCCCCCGAGGAAGTTTCCAGCACCGGCTGCCTCTGGTTGGCGACAATAATTCCTTAATTTATGGCGTTGGCCTCACGCCGTCATAATTCACGCACGCGCACGAAAGCGCAAGAAATTCCTTCCGCGCGCCATTCCAGCTCCGATCGGATCGGCCGGATCGGTTGGGGTGTTGGGACGCCGGTTCCATTATTCATGGAGCCGACCGTGTCCCCCTGCAACCATTCGGTGGGGACCCTCGAAGGTGGTGAGGATGCCACTGACGATTGCATTCAGTGGGTCCCGGTTGGTCGGCGGCCCACGCTCGGTATGCTGAAGAAAGCCGATCGGTGTTACATGTCGCGCATGTACCCATTCTCAGTTCCAGTTCCAGTTCGCTACGCATTTGCCGATCCGCTGCACATCACGCTGCGGCTAAAAATAGATCGCGAAAGGTTTTCTTTCGGTGTCTTCCTTGCTGCTCGAGAGAAGAATACGCGTTCTCGTGCTTGTGGGACGCGCCTTGCCAGCAACACCCACCCACGGATTGTGGCACGCGGGATTCAAGGTTGCAGGCGCGACTTCAGCACGAGTCTTGTCTGGAGCAGCATGCAAAACCATTTATTTGAGCACCTTTTATTTTTACGATCGTCTACCGACCCGTAACGATCGGTTATGGATGCTGGCCTTGATTGCTGGCGAGAAGAAGATGGTTCTGCAGTATTAGTTTTTGGAATTATGGAGAAACGTATTACAGATATATTTAACTCTGCAGAGCAGCCGAAAACAAACTTTCCGACGTTTTATAAAATATGATGGTGATATCATGGATAGATTTTAGAAATGTGAAATTCAAACTATCATTTTTAATGCTTAAACATTTGATAATAACGATTGTTTGGAGCGAAATTTTGACAATATTCTACCCAAATATACGTCATAGACGTGATCATATACTACTTCTGATTATCAAATTAAGCGAAAAGTATTAATGAGGCCTATCGTTTGATTCTTGACACGTATGGAGAACAATGTATGGATCAATCGACCAGTTTGGAGATGTTTGAAAGATTAAAAATTAATGATCTTAACGATCCATGTACGTAATATGGGTGGAGTATATTGAAAGCAACCCCAAAGATGTTTCATCTTACTCAAAGTTTATATTTTTGTGCGATACTTCATCCCCCTTTTGTAGTACTTCTGACCGACCCAAACCCACATCTTTGACCAAACATTGAAATGTGATCCTCTAAGCATAAGGAAGTGAAAAATATGTCTACCACCGCCGCGACGCTACCGACCAGTGGAATGCTAAATTAATGACGCGCAAGGTCCGTGAAGCCTCCCTCCTCCAAGGGGGCCCACGCTGAAACCGCGAAAAAAAGGCTGCTGACTTCGGCGCGAAAGGTTAGCCGCCAGCCGAGGAGGACCTGCTCATGTTCAGGACAACCCGCGTCCGCGCTGCCGCGGCTACTAAAGCTGCCGAAAATCCGCTAATTTATTGACGCTACCGGAATTTACCGGGGCCCCGTACCCGAAAGGAGCTTAGAGGGCCGTTGTTGGCTGTCGATTTGGCTACCGAATTTTATGTGTGCGCAAGATGTAGGTTTTTTTTGTGCTTCTGTTTGGTTTGTTATCTTGCTCCACGGTGAGCAGCTGGTCAGTTCCATCGGTCGACAGTTGGAAACGATAGGCATTTGTTTGAGTCTCACTGCGTAAGCGGCCGTTTATGTGGGTTGTTTTTTTTGTATGTTGTTGCTTCTGTTTGTTCGCTTCATTTCGAGTTCTGTCTGTCTGGACGGAGTCCGTTTAAATTGTTCGTCTGAGACGGAGGCTTCTTGGGACCCCCAATGTCCAACTTCGATCGCACCGCCAACAGCCCAACCGGGCCCGGAGCTGGTGCTAATGAATGTGATCATTAAAACGTCGCTGGCTACCGAAATACATAAGCCACTCGTTCTCTCGCTTTCTCAATTTAGTCCCGCGACCGGTGTGGATGTGTGCGGCCAGTGGGTCTGGACGGAGTTCATCGCTTATGGGTTGTAAAACAGACCGATTTTACCTGAAGTAAGAGGCAAAAAAGTGCACAATCAATGAGCGTGTAGTAAATTTTATATTGGATCATTTAGGATAAAGGATCTTGTTTTGCAGAGGAGTTCTTAAATACAATAAAATTGAATAGAATCGCTTTTTACAAGGCACTCGATTCTTCGCATATGCACTTCCCTGCAATAAACCCTCATAACGTCAATCCATCGAATGATCATGGCCAGCCGGCATTCCGATCCCCCTGGGAAGCCGCTGGGGATCAATATCAATATCAACCCACGCTCAAGCTGGCATGCAAATAAATCGCAACGTAGCGAGGGCTTCGTGCGAATAGATCGTGCGCGGATCGCAGAACGAGGACCCTCTGATTGACGGGCGTGTGTACACAATCAATTAGCAACCGTTTGGTAGGAACTTGCAGCCCGTCCCCAAGCACCATCTTGCGGCCACGAGCCGGTTGAGGCGATGTTCAGTTCGCCATCTTGGGAACGTGGGGCCAAACCCCGAAAAGCGCGCGTTCTACTTTCACTCGAGTGGAAATTGATAAACAAATCACTCGTCACAACCCAGGGGGAATTGCGCGAGATTCATATGCAACGTCGTAGGGTGATGATTTTTTTCACCCTCTCTTTTTATTTATCTCTCTCTTTCTCTCTCTTGCGCGCTTCTCGGTTTATTACGGCTCGCCTGCAAACGCGGTCAACCATGGCTGAGTGTTTGGGGATGCAATCAATGCACTCGTTTTATTGCTGATTATTGTCTGGGTGCGTTTCAAGCGTGTAATCGAGTGCGTTAGCGGCATCGAGTGCAATGGCTTAGCAGATGTTGACACAAGTGCGGGGAGTATGAAGTGCGGTGTTTCTACAACTTGATTGACCTCATTTCATTTCTAGTAGAGCTCGCATGATATGGTGGACTTGTTATCATGCACAGGATATATCTTCATGTTGGAACAAAAACATCTCAGTGTTGATGGACGTCCTAAAGAAATTATTGCAAATAAAACGTGGGTGGTATTTTTTTAAATGGTTTAAAAAAATGTTATCCGTAAAAGTATTCCGGTCTTGAAAACTGATCTATTGGCATGTTAATTTTAAGAAAATCTGCGTGAATTCTCACGGTGATTCGGGTTTCAATAACGTATTGCAAGCCAAGCGATTATAAGCAACGAAACACTGTTTCTATAGCGTCGTAAAATCAGAATGACCAGTAAATATACCATTCCACGTGGTGATCAGATGTTGTACGTGCGGATGAGTGCATTTCAGTGCCGAATCGTTACGTTTCAGAGCATCTCGCCTTATTTGCATTCCGTTTCGCCCTTCAAATAAAAAAAAACATTGCCACTGTCACAAAGGGGCCAAGCCCCGTGCAACCTGCATCGAAATTGATCGCGCAGACTGAAACAGACAACCATTAAACGCGCGTTTGGCGACCGTAAAAGCGTGCATAATGCGTCTTTGAATTCGCTCCCGGTTCACTTTTCAGCGATGGCCGACTAATGCGCTTTAAAATCAATAAAATTGAGTATTTGCATAATTCTTACTCCGCAAACACTTGGCTCACTGTCTGGCACTGCACCGGTCGGTCGATTTTGTCGAGGCATTGTCCGGGCGTCCTCGTCACGTCCAGTCCAGTGATGGAAGCTGGCAAGAAAAACAAAGCAAAGAAAAAAACCCACAGCATCAAACCGCTCCGTGCGATAAGAACCAAACCAAATCCCGCCAAATCGTCCCGCCATCTGGTTTCTGGGCGAGTGCTCCGGTAGGGGTTGTTTATTTCCCTTCCACTGGCCCAATTGGTCGCTTGCAGCGGTGGTAGTAAACGTAAATCAAGAAGCGAAAATCCATCCGTTACCTTGCAGGGGGCGATTGATCGTGACTGTTACAGTGCGCTTCTAATTTCATCGGTGCTACCGAGAATTCTGGCGATGATTCGGTCAGTATAAATGTATAAGTGCGTGACGGCAAGCTTATGAAGGCTTATTTATCTCCGAATGTCTTGCTTTGGACTATGCTTGACAATGCTTTTGTTTTTTAATTAATAAATAAATAAGGATCAATATAGTTTCATGAAATATAACATGATCATATATTCAGAAAGAGTATGAGTTTAAATATGAAAAATTGTTGGGAGATATTGGGAAATGTCAAAACCTGATGAAGCCTGATGAAGAACCTGATTAAAGCTTGAAAAAGGCGGTCAAAACGACCGATTTCGGTACAAATTAGTTATACCAATTTGTTTTCTCGATAACAAGGGGTGAAAAAAATCTTCATTAATTTGTTATAATGAATTCGATGAAATGTTTTATAATGGAATATTGTTTATTCTCTTGTTTAAAAAAATTCAAAAAATACGTTTTAAAAAACGTGTAAAAATGGTCGCTTGCGGTACAAATATTTCTAGTTATTATTTTCTTGGAAAAGGATGCTCGGAAATATCTAGAAAAGTGTATCATAGTTTAGCCTTTATAATACAAGAAAAATCCCTTTGGTTTTTTTTCTTTTGAAACCATGAAATCACTCGATCTCTTTAGTGTTGAACAACGCCAAAAAGTGGCATGTTATAGTTAAATTTTAGCAAAAATCTTCAGTAAAATTCATTTCGTTTATAAACACAAAAAAAAACTTGGTGCCTCCAAAAGTCGATCCCAACTGTATCCCCGATAAAATGGAACCAGAAGAAAAAGACGAAAGTGGCCTCGATACAAGAAAGCAACAAAAAGAAACAAACGAAACGCAAGGATCTCTGATTGTTCGTATTTGTTTCTCCCGCCACCGTTCTCCATCGCGTGCCTCCTATCGCCGCGTTTCGTAAGGATCCACCGATCCGAACATGACATGACTGGATTGAGATCCTATTTCATTATGGTTTAGATCTCTACAAATCCTAATCTTTCAAGATTTGGATCAGACTTGGATCTGGACGGACATTAATCGTTCGCTTATTGGAACGAAATCGAGGACCAATTCAAATTCTGTTCCGGATCGATCTTAATCTGATCTAATCCCTGATGCGAATGGATTACCTCAACACTAGACCATATTTTCGTGAATACGGAAGCGTAAGCATTAAACTGTTGTGACGACTAAGCGCACGTTGGTTCATCAACATGATGCTCTAAAAGATCACTGAAGTAAGCCATCAAAGAAGAAGAACTTTCCAAAAATTATGATTATTTGGCACAGAGAATTTTTCAACCAAAATTCTACTAAATTAGGCAAACATAAGGATTTGCCTGCATAGAGTATTGCTACATCAAGTTGTTTAGTTTATTTGCAGATTTAGATGAAGCTTCACGATTCCATTGTTTATATGATGTGGAATAACGATTTCACTTACCAAAAAATTTTAAAATTGAGTTTCTCTAAATTTCTTCACAAACTTTTCTCTAGTATTTAATAAATAAACTCTCATCAATCTGAGTTCCTTCTGCATCACTAAATATTCATCGGTTTTGTCTACAATTTAAACAAGCACTCAAAGATGTAAAACTGCTCGAATAACGAATGGAACCATGTATATTGAAAGTCGTATTGAGCCGTTCAACTTTTCAAAGCTGTTTTTATAAGTCAGCTCAACTTTAACAGCACCCTAACGCGTTAAGTATATCCAAGCTTAACCCACCCATAGCCCGTGGCGATCGATCTGTCTTAAGATAATTCCATACCAGTTGCAATAAACCTGCTATAAAAACCACAACCAACTAACAAACAACAACAAAAAATTGAAGTTAAACCAGAAACACCTTCCCCGATTATCACAGCCCTCCGGCAATCAACGCCCCGCGCGATCGCGCCTCACAAGGGTGCCTCCTGATAGAGGAGACGAAAATTGCGACCTCTTCCACCTTGCCACCTTCCAAATGTAAAGAGCCATTGAAGATTGCTACTGACAAATATTCAAATAGCGTTTACAATTTAACTTTAAGCATGATTAGTCTCATACTGGGACTGTTTGTGTTTCAATGTCTGCTTTGAATTAGATCATAGTACACGGCATTTTGTTGATCCCGTCATATGCAGATCATATGCAGACCGTATTATTGTTGGGATATTGAATCCAGATCGTTTTCAAGGATATGGTCCTTTGTCAGATCAATCCGGAGTTAATTCCAAATCTTAGAACGTCCTGATCCGTATTCAGTGATTGGGGATCCGAACATGACATGACTGGATTGAGATCCTATTTCATTATGGTTTAGATCTCTACAAATCCTAATCTTTCAAGATTTGGATCAGACTTGGATCTGGACGGACATTAATCGTTCGCTTATTGGAACGAAATCGAGGACCAATTCAAATTCTGTTCCGGATCGATCTTAATCTGATCTAATCCCTGATGCGAATGGATTACCTCAACACTAGACCATATTTTCGTGAATACGGAAGCGTAAGCATTAAACTGTTGTGACGACTAAGCGCACGTTGGTTCATCAACATGATGCTCTAAAAGATCACTGAAGTAAGCCATCAAAGAAGAAGAACTTTCCAAAAATTATGATTATTTGGCACAGAGAATTTTTCAACCAAAATTCTACTAAATTAGGCAAACATAAGGATTTGCCTGCATAGAGTATTGCTACATCAAGTTGTTTAGTTTATTTGCAGATTTAGATGAAGCTTCACGATTCCATTGTTTATATGATGTGGAATAACGATTTCACTTACCAAAAAATTTTAAAATTGAGTTTCTCTAAATTTCTTCACAAACTTTTCTCTAGTATTTAATAAATAAACTCTCATCAATCTGAGTTCCTTCTGCATCACTAAATATTCATCGGTTTTGTCTACAATTTAAACAAGCACTCAAAGATGTAAAACTGCTCGAATAACGAATGGAACCATGTATATTGAAAGTCGTATTGAGCCGTTCAACTTTTCAAAGCTGTTTTTATAAGTCAGCTCAACTTTAACAGCACCCTAACGCGTTAAGTATATCCAAGCTTAACCCACCCATAGCCCGTGGCGATCGATCTGTCTTAAGATAATTCCATACCAGTTGCAATAAACCTGCTATAAAAACCACAACCAACTAACAAACAACAACAAAAAATTGAAGTTAAACCAGAAACACCTTCCCCGATTATCACAGCCCTCCGGCAATCAACGCCCCGCGCGATCGCGCCTCACAAGGGTGCCTCCTGATAGAGGAGACGAAAATTGCGACCTCTTCCACCTTGCCACCTTCCAACACCGCCCAAAAAAAAAGCCAGCCCCACCAAGCAATGCGTTCGCCGTCCGGGTGAACATTTTCTTCATGCCATTTCTGCGCCACCGACCGCCGGGCCGTGGCCGCGTTCCTGGGCGCACTTTAGAAAGGCTTTTTTCCTTCGCGGAGGGAAAAATAATTATCTTTACGTGCCTTTCCCCGCTGCGTCGGCCGCGCGAGATTTCGGATCCGTTTCGCCCGAGGGCAAATGACGAGGATGACGGCTGTGCTGTTTCGTTTCGTTCCGTACTCGTTTCGTTTCGTTCTCGGGATGAGTAATTTGTTCGTTCACGGGCGGGTGCTCTAAATTTGAAAAATAAAACATCACACAGCCAACGCCTTTGTTTTTCGCTTCCCGCAAGTTATCGAATCAATTGGAGGGGTGGGGGTTCCTTCTTGCTGCGGTTGCTCCCGGCCTATGGCTTTCCGTTCGCGGTTATTGCCATAATTCCTCGCCCGAGGTGATGCCGCGTTTCGCGTGCTGCCGTTTCGTTCGATCTATTAAGACTTTCGCTCAATTTTCGCTTCTTTTATTGCTTGATCCTACCGCGATGATTTCGACATTACACTCCAGCAGATTTGTTGATTGCACGGAAAACCCAAAATTGCACAAAGCAACAACCACAAAAAACGACTTTCCGCCCCGGACCTGAAGCAAAACCCAACCACCGTTTGTTGTAGCGCCAAAGCAAGCACCACAATCGGCACCGGTAGCGCGAATGGAGCGTAAGTTTTGCTCCAGGAGGAAGAAAGCCGGCCGCGAAATTGAAAATTCTATCCGGCCTCGCTTTGTTTTTGCTGTCGCAATTTCACAGATGCGAAATTAAAACAACGATCAGGAGCTTCCGAACGAAAAGAAGCGCTGATGAAGAGTGCATTGTGAACATTAGCGCGATTTGTGATAATCATGCCGGACGTATCGCATCTAGGGTGAATTTTTTAAGCATATCGTACATTTTTAATTAATATTCAAGCTCATCTCACTGCGGGATCGTTCAGCTATTTATAGGAATTCTTGAAAACAACCCAATACTTGTGAAATTTATCAAAATTATTTTTTTCCGCTATTTAACCAGCAAATTGATAAATGTATTATTAGGCATTATGAAATTATTGCAATATTTTATGTAATATTTAATTTAAGTTGCTCAGTTATCGAATGTTTATATGTGAATTAAAGGTAATATTGTGTGACACTTGTTTGCTCACCATTTGTTTCTATTTCCAAACAAAGTAATGTTGTTCTTTTTCCTCATTTCCATACTGTATAAAATTGCTTTTACAAGCTGAATCAATTCTTTCCCGTTCGCGTAAGCGACGCGAAGATACTAAAGCCATAAAGACAAATCCTTACCGTCACATTTTTTATTCACTCTCCTCACCAAATATGAAGCCTATTTCGATGCAAACACCAGAAGCGAGACGGTTTTGGAAGAGAAAATTGCTAACCTGTCTGCGGGCGCTTCGAATACACGCATGCACAGTGCGAAAAGCCTGCAGACAGGGTCGTTGGGTTGGGTTGTCGTAAATGTCATGCAGATCGTTTTATTGTTCTGCATGCCAAAGGTACGTTAATTGATAAGGTTTGCGTTGGGTCAAAATGCTTCTGGGAGAAGGTTTGAGAAGGTTCAGCGTCAATGTAAAGAGCCATTGAAGATTGCTACTGACAAATATTCAAATAGCGTTTACAATTTAACTTTAAGCATGATTAGTCTCATACCTTTCCCGTTCGCGTAAGCGACGCGAAGATACTAAAGCCATAAAGACAAATCCTTACCGTCACATTTTTTATTCACTCTCCCCGTCCCATTCGTTTCTTTCGATCCGGGGGCGCATATTTCGCGCCAAATTTCGATGCACGATCGCACCAGCCAATCTCCACAGCCGCCCCTCGCTACAATGTTGTCAATCCGGGGCGAGATAATGATCTCGCGAAGGCTTCTGGAAATGATCGTCCACGCTTTAGCGCGTCCAGCTTACCCGACACGATACACGGGGATACGCGCAAAGCCCACATGATCACATCGTTTCCAAAAACGAAGCAAAAAATCCGTCTCCCAGGACATGTAGGGGACCCGACTGGGATGACCGAACGCGGGACTCGAAAGGGGGCACACGCCATCGCAAATGCTAATATATACGAGCGAAAGGGAAACACAACCACCAGAACCAGAACCGTGTGCGGCGGAACCTGCCTCACGACCGGCCGAAGACGAACGGCACGGCGAGCGATATCCTCGACGACGAAGCCGTTTTCTCGTCCACCGAGACGAAACGAACCTCGACAGGCCAATGATTAATTGGGTGTTTCGCTAAACAAAGTATCATTAGTTATTTATGCTCCTGCTGCGTCGACACTGTCCCGAGCTTTGTTGGGCAGTAGGACGGCGGGGTGTGTGTGTGTGTGTCTGTGTGCTGGAGGAAGCAGTGTTGTATTGGG
Organism: Anopheles cracens; assembly: GCA_002091845.1. Lineage (NCBI taxonomy): Eukaryota > Metazoa > Arthropoda > Insecta > Diptera > Culicidae > Anopheles > Anopheles cracens. The sequence continues at coordinate 18,031 of KZ068499.1, read as the reverse complement.
CAAGCCTTCCGCGAGGGCTGCGTGCGTGTCATCTGTCTGAGTTGTCTGCCTGCGAGGAGATATCTTTCACGGGTCGATCCTTCATTTCTTTCTTTTCCTTCGCCTGACTCACTCCTGTCGTTGGTCGGGATGGTCGTCTCGAGCGGTGTTTGATTTTTGCTGGAAAATCTGTGGACATAATCACGTTCCTAGAAGCGTATACTTTAACCGCAGCATAATTATTCTCTTAGTTAAGTCGTGTGGCAAATAATGTTCCATTATTCTTCACCTTCGCTCCAGACGCGATGTAACATGAGATGTTAGCGAACACGAACTCTGCTAAAATCCCCTAGAGAATGATCGTGGATAAACCGCTGCATCAAGTTACTACTTAGATCGTTAATGTAGATCGTTAATCTCTATTCGAAACGAGGGTGAGAACAATGCTCTATGTTGTCGTGATTTGCCAAGCGTTACACTTCCTTAAAAACTCGCTATAATCGTCGGTCTAGTTTGGGTATGTCTTTAAAAAATCTCACCGCAACCGACCTGTGCGATCCCCGTCTTAAAATCTGCGAAATTCTCGTTCCATACCGCTTCACTGATGATACAGCACGGACGAAATACGTCAACATGCCTGCGTGGATTAATGCAGTACTACTGCGTCAAGATCATCGCCGCGATCGGTATCTGTGCCATACGGGTTCTTAGGCCAGAAAGCGAACAGTCATCACCTGGGTATCGTGAGTTGCAACAATGGATTGCTTCCTCGGTGTTACGCCTGGCATCACCCGAAACTGGCGATCCGTATCGCTGGCACGTACGTTATTATTAGCTCCGATCTTGTGTGATCGCCCGTCTACCGAACCATGTAATCGCTACCCTTTCTGCTTAGGTGAGAAAATCACGAACGGACGCCAGACGCTCGGCGTAGCTTTATTTCCTTCAGTTTATTTTTTTGCGCAATAAATATGCTACAGGAAATTGATCGCTCACTGCGCATAATGGTACATGGAACATAAATCTTCTGGAAAAATACGAATAATTTCACCATCAACGTATGCGGTCTCGGATTCGCCAGGCACGGAAGACTTATCGAATTGGGGCTGCTGTCTCGGTTTCGGTAGCCTTTGGCGTGCGGCTTCAAACGAGCCGTGTAATTGGTAATGTGCGCGTAGACCTCCATCAAAACAAATAGTCGTGAGAACGTTGCTGGTTTGAAGATGATTGGAGTCGATTTGTACTTAAAATGTAATTAAAAAATAATTTATTTGATTGATAACTTGGTATTATAACCATAATCACAGTCAGATGATCGACTAGTTTTTTTTAAAACATTTTTTCGATGATTTATACATTATTCTCAGTACATCGAGTGTTTTTTTTTCGTAGTTTAATAAAAACAATAAAGTTTTATTTTAGAACTAGATATTCTCCTCAAACTATATCGGTATAAAGAAACAAATGTTCATAGATCTGTACTGAGAGTTTGGTAGCTGATTTATTTAGTACGAGGAGTTGTGAACCTACTGTGTGCCCCAAATCTACACAATACTTTTCTCTTTTGGTGATAGCCGATGCACAAAAATGGCTTTAGCTACAGCACGCCAAATAAGGGCCGAAGATCAAGTGATCCTCCTGAGCGAAATCTGCTACGCTCCGTATGTCTGCGAACGCTTGTCATGGGTGGACAGTTGACCTCATCCAGCATCCAACGCACTAGGCTCACCAAATCCCAGGAGCATTGCCCACGCCAATCCACACCATCCTACCTTCATCATGTATCAGCTGAAAAGGAAACTTAAGACTAGTAACAAAAAAACACATCGTAGCCCGATTCTCGCCTGTTCCCCCGTTCTCTCTCTATATCTTTCTCTATCTCCTTCTCTCACCATCGAGGATCTTGTAATTAAAAAATAATTTATTTGATTGATAACTTGGTATTATAACCATAATCACAGTCAGATGATCGACTAGTTTTTTTTTACATTTTTTCGATGATTTATACATTATTTTCAGTACATCGAGTATTTTTTTTTTTCATAGTTTAATAAAAACAATAAAGTTTTATTTTAGAACTAGATATTCTCCTCAAACTATATCGGTATAAAGAAACAAATGTTCCGATCCTTCATTTCTTTCTTTTCCTTCGCCTGACTCACTCCTGTCGTTGGTCGGGATGGTCGTCTCGAGCGGTGTTTGATTTTTGCTGGAAAATCTGTGGACATAATCACGTTCCTAGAAGCGTATACTTTAACCGCAGCATAATTATTCTCTTAGTTAAGTCGTGTGGCAAATAATGTTCCATTATTCTTCACCTTCGCTCCAGACGCGATGTAACATGAGATGTTAGCGAACACGAACTCTGCTAAAATCCCCTAGAGAATGATCGTGGATAAACCGCTGCATCAAGTTACTACTTAGATCGTTAATGTAGATCGTTAATCTCTATTCGAAACGAGGGTGAGAACAATGCTCTATGTTGTCGTGATTTGCCAAGCGTTACACTTCCTTAAAAACTCGCTATAATCGTCGGTCTAGTTTGGGTATGTCTTTAAAAAATCTCACCGCAACCGACCTGTGCGATCCCCGTCTTAAAATCTGCGAAATTCTCGTTCCATACCGCTTCACTGATGATACAGCACGGACGAAATACGTCAACATGCCTGCGTGGATTAATGCAGTACTACTGCGTCAAGATCATCGCCGCGATCGGTATCTGTGCCATACGGGTTCTTAGGCCAGAAAGCGAACAGTCATCACCTGGGTATCGTGAGTTGCAACAATGGATTGCTTCCTCGGTGTTACGCCTGGCATCACCCGAAACTGGCGATCCGTATCGCTGGCACGTACGTTATTATTAGCTCCGATCTTGTGTGATCGCCCGTCTACCGAACCATGTAATCGCTACCCTTTCTGCTTAGGTGAGAAAATCACGAACGGACGCCAGACGCTCGGCGTAGCTTTATTTCCTTCAGTTTATTTTTTTGCGCAATAAATATGCTACAGGAAATTGATCGCTCACTGCGCATAATGGTACATGGAACATAAATCTTCTGGAAAAATACGAATAATTTCACCATCAACGTATGCGGTCTCGGATTCGCCAGGCACGGAAGACTTATCGAATTGGGGCTGCTGTCTCGGTTTCGGTAGCCTTTGGCGTGCGGCTTCAAACGAGCCGTGTAATTGGTAATGTGCGCGTAGACCTCCATCAAAACAAATAGTCGTGAGAACGTTGCTGGTTTGAAGATGATTGGAGTCGATTTGTACTTAAAATGTAATTAAAAAATAATTTATTTGATTGATAACTTGGTATTATAACCATAATCACAGTCAGATGATCGACTAGTTTTTTTTAAAACATTTTTTCGATGATTTATACATTATTCTCAGTACATCGAGTGTTTTTTTTTCGTAGTTTAATAAAAACAATAAAGTTTTATTTTAGAACTAGATATTCTCCTCAAACTATATCGGTATAAAGAAACAAATGTTCATAGATCTGTACTGAGAGTTTGGTAGCTGATTTATTTAGTACGAGGAGTTGTGAACCTACTGTGTGCCCCAAATCTACACAATACTTTTCTCTTTTGGTGATAGCCGATGCACAAAAATGGCTTTAGCTACAGCACGCCAAATAAGGGCCGAAGATCAAGTGATCCTCCTGAGCGAAATCTGCTACGCTCCGTATGTCTGCGAACGCTTGTCATGGGTGGACAGTTGACCTCATCCAGCATCCAACGCACTAGGCTCACCAAATCCCAGGAGCATTGCCCACGCCAATCCACACCATCCTACCTTCATCATGTATCAGCTGAAAAGGAAACTTAAGACTAGTAACAAAAAAACACATCGTAGCCCGATTCTCGCCTGTTCCCCCGTTCTCTCTCTATATCTTTCTCTATCTCCTTCTCTCACCATCGAGGATCGTACAAAAGATCATGGCTTTGGATGTGGGAAGAAGGGTGCCCTTTTGAAATTTGACAGATTCTCTTCCGCACCGTCCCGCTGCTCCATCTGTCACGGGTTAAAGTTGCTGGCAAACGGCCCCAGTGCTGGATGGAGCGGCTGGGAGGTGAAATTTAAATATTAATCTAATCATTCAAACTGTCAAGCGCTTCATACATTAAGCGAAACTCGTTCCCGGTGTCGCCGGCAAAAGGGCTGTGGAGAACGAGGTCAAACCGGACCGGCAATAAGGTAATCCCCGGCACCCGGGCAGACGGAAGGATTGCGAAGGAGACGGAAAAAGCGCACCTCACGTCCGGGCTGGTTTGTGGCAGAAAATCGGCATCGAACCATCCGGCCCGAATTGAGATCCTCCGGTGGAACGGTGCTAGAGGAAGAGGTGACAACCGCCGCATAAGCCGGTGGAAAATGAGTAAAACTCCAAGCAACTCAAGAAAACGAATGTTTGGAGCGGGAGCGCGCGCACGCGCGCGCGTGCCTAACGCTTCTGCCTTTTGGTTTGGTTCCGATCGTCGTCATATACGCGACGCGGAGCCTGCTTTTGTCGCGGTTTCGTCCGTTGCTTCGTTGCCGCATTCGTTGAAACGCTGGTCGAGCGAGCATAAGTTAAGCAAAAATGGAACCCAAAGTAAAACACGCAAGATACTGCTCGCCACACATCTCCATCGGAGGAGAGCTGCGTCTGGGGTGGGAGAGCAGGAGCGGGCTGTGATTCGTCGTTGTAAATTTGTCTTCCGTACGCAAAAATCTTGCCGGGTCTCTTGGGAGAGTATCGGTGAAGACGCGTGCAGACTTTTTGCTGAATCCGGTAGCACCCGATCTGGGCCGTGGACGGTACGAAATCATGCAGTAGCCGGTGGCAGGTAGACCGAATCAGGCGTATCTAATTTTTATCACCGACTGATCATCTTTAGTCTCTTTCTGGAGGCGTTTGTGTTTGTTGATGGCTTTGGGTAGGCAAAACCCTAACAAATAGAAGGAGCATCTGAAGAAGTCTGAAATTAGCAGACAAATCATTTCGTATGGCGGCTGTATAGATCAATAGTTTTGTTTTGATTACCTTGTCTAGAATAGTTTATGTATTGATTATGTTTTTTCCCGTATCGACAGGGGTAACATTGACTTCCAATGCGATTTTCGGAGAGGTGTTAATTTTATTGATCTCCCGCATTAAATTGAACGACGTATTTCTCTACCCAAATGGATTCAGTTTCTAAACTATAAATATAAGACTTCATCGTACTCATAAAATCCTCGGTATAGGGACAAAGATCAAATAATATTTAGTACCGCAGTCGTTTGGATCTGATCCAGGCGTTTGAAGAACAACATATGATACGCATACATTTATAACATAATTGAATATAAAAAGTTAAATAGCTATTTTTATCGCTCATATAACAATAAAACGGGGCCGATAGCACCTTAAGCATGATATGCAGTTTCACACCACCAACCGACAATATCAATACAATCTATCACAGTGCTTTCGAGGAGCGGAAATGAAGGTCAAGAACAAAGCGATCGATGCTGCGTACAGAGAAGTTTTTATCTATTCATGTATGGATGAATTACACACAGTTCCATATCTGCCAGACATAAAGATAACGTTCATTCAACCATTCGGCCTCTTATCTGTATTATTGCAGCACTGTCTGGACGAATGAAAATAGAAACTGAGTTCAGCTTTGGGCACATATTTTATATTTCACAACATGAAAACAATATGTACAAATTTCATACACAATACAACATGACATACACAATGACAATTCTTAAAGAATATTGTATAATTGCATTGTCCGACATCAGAACTGACAGCCCACTGTGGTTGACATGCACCATCAACAGTGCGAATCTACCCAGAACTCTACACATTGTATGCTTACAAGCTACCTAATGAGTCATGTTTGAACTACTATCAAGCACAGGGCAATTAGCGTAGGCCGGGTGCCTCTACACCCTTATCGTGTTGGCGCTTATTTGCTGCCATACTACACATTGTTGATTACTGCAGCTGTTGTCACTAATTAGGGTTCGATATTTCTTTAAACGACGTTAATTAAATAAGTAACAAAGTAGTTTGCCTATGTCAATAAAATATGACACAACTGGAAAACATACGGCAAAATACGCTTGCATGTGTCTTCCACTGAAGCTTTCATCGCGGTTGATCGAGTGAGATATGTGGGACAGTAAATCATTTCACCATAAGTTTCCCACCAATGCGCCCGACGTATTCGAAGTCAGCTTTGTTATTTGTACGCAGACAAAAAATAGAACAAACACTCACGCCAAGATTCCAGCGTTCGCTAGGTATGCGTACAATCAAAGACATTTATTGTGACCGTGGTCTCAGGAGCGGAATTCTACGAGGGATTAACGGAGGCAACACCATCCCGCAGCTTCAACACGGTGCAGCGTAAAGCATTCCATGCATCAACGACCGGGTCGGGGCGATTTCGCGTACTCTCGAACGGGGTCGAGTTTCATAAACATTCGCGGGCCCCGCGAAGCGCGCGTACTGCCTTGTCCCATACCATGCCCCAAGTGCGCAGCAATGTGACGACTCAAATGACACCGAAGGCTGCAAATGCCGACACTCGTCGAGGGAATGGGCGGGAGCATGGGAAGCATGGCAAGAAGGCTGCGTCATAGTGGCTTGCAGAGACTGCGCTAGTATCTGCAGCCGTCGGCGGCGTGCCTGCTTTGTAACGTAAGCTTGATGGAGTAATCGCACATTTGACCTCTTTTCCATGGGCCCTGCCTACGCGGAAGCGTAGCGTGCCGTTTGGAGCAACAGTTGACAAGCCATTTACCGAATGCCACATGGACAACAGTGGGATGACATCGAATAAAAACAAAAACATTGCCGCAGCAACTCTAGAAACGAATGGCCTACAGAGAGAGCAAACTCGTAGTTCACATCAAAGTATCAATTTTTCAAGCAGCCAATTTGTTGGGGTACTTTGCACAGAATTGGAGAACACAAAACCAATCCATCCCGACATAAACCCTCAGTCGCGCTGAGCGTCGCTCCAAAAGTGGCGCGTCGCTTGGGTTAAAAATTTGAATTTTTATCCGTTACGAAAGCAGCGGCTTCGGTTTTGGCGCGTCGGGATTTTCAAAACCCGCACCAACACAGTCCCACTTCGCTGCGCGGGTAGCATAAAGCGTAGCGCACATGATTGGAGCAAGGACGATCAACGGTGGGGCAGGAGATGAAGATGAACGGAGAACCGTGCGGGGAGCGTGTTATCCTCTTCGGCCTTAGCTCCGTGGGCCCACTAGTTTGTTGTTTTTGTGTTTTGCTCTTTCGACTCCATTCGAGCTTCAGCACAGTCGTGCTGCGGAGGGACAAAATGGCACTTTTACAAAGATGGATACTTTGATTGGTGTTGATGAGTTTGATCGGGTTTATATATTTGTTAAGCTCTAGTAAAGTCGATTTCTTGGTACAGGCCGCTTAGAGAATTCAATGTCTGATCATTTACAATGATTTTTTTTTTCAAAGTAATTCTGTTTTGAAAGCTAGAGCTACGCCCGTTTTCTCTAGAACTTAACTGCAATATGAAAGATATAATAGAAAATAATTATTTAATTGCTTTTTTTAATTACTTTTCTAGTCTAGTTTTCAAGACATGACTCAACGTCAAATTACTTAAATTATGTAGATTTGTCGGGTTATTAGTTTACCTCCTTATTTCTGGTCTCATACACTTTACTTGTTATCAAAAGAATGCTTGATACTCTTCGCAAAAATAGAATATGTTCGAAACATTTCACGTTTGGTGCATTCGATCGTGAAAGGGATCAAATTCTACCCTGGCTATCCATTTCTTCTTTTTGTCATAGACCCTTTTGCTATGTATGGCCCAATGGGGCTATCTGTCTGTTATCAATATCAAAATCTACATTATATTTGTTACCCATTAAGATAACCCCTCAATGATCCTTATTCCAGTGTATTTTCGATTCTCAAGATGTCCAAAAGCATGCACAAACCGTTAGGAGGCATGTCCAAAATACCCGCTTGCAATATCCACAGTGCGCACACACAAAAAACCGCAACACGCCGCGCGAATCGCACACGCACAGCTACACGTAAGATGATCGGCGTGTTCTTGTCTCC
>KZ068495.1:22894-39142 GCA_002091845.1 Anopheles cracens | reverse complement strand
TTCCCGAAAGGCAAATTTCCGGTTCCTCTGGACACACACGGGCAGACTCTTACAACCACCACTCTGCACACAGCCAGACCGAGATTCGCTAGCCGTACTATGTCCGTTCACACGTCCGCAACAGAAGCGCAGCAGCGGATGATTCTTCGACGAAGCGCCGTCCTTTACCGTGACGATTGACAGAGCACACGATGGTTCACAGAGCTTTTTTTCCCGTTTTCGATATCGGGGAGGCGATGCTGCAGATTGTCCAGCGTTTTTCTCTAGCCTTCCCTACGACAGCCTAGCTCTTCCGCACGCACCAAAACAGACAAAAAAACGATACTGAATCCGCACGGAGGTACGCTGTGCGGACATCGGCACGCAACGAGAAGTGACATTCCGGAGATAGGATTTCGTGGAAAAATGATTCATTGCACAATTAAAATAGTTTTATTATAGTAAACTCAAGCATTAAATGATTATATCAGTAAACAACGAAACAATAGGAATTTTAAGACGACAAGTGTGAAATGACCGTTTACGTTTTTCTGGAGGAATTTGATCAAGTTTCTGTGAATTAAATGTTCGAAAACTGATAGCACAAACAATTTCAAGTATTTCATGAGTTCTTGGTCTTGAAAAATTGTGAAAATTTAACTAAACACTTCGCAATTTAACCGCAGCACACCGTGAGGCTTTCTCCATCTCGCTTGCTCTGTCGGAGTAACGGGCGAAAATTCGCCCTTTCTATGTGGCGAAATCAAAAGGCTCGAAAGTATGAAACCGATTTTAACGGAAACACGCATGAATTGTCTTTGCAATGATCCAGACAGACTTCGATAACCTAATTTATTACGTAAAATTAAATGTGGTCAATCATATTACAGCGTCAAATCCAGCGTCGTCGGGTTGCTGTCGCGGCTGGAGCTGTCGGCCGAGCTAAGCGTCTCCTGCGTTTCCTCCCGTATGACACGCACGATGCTCGGATCCTTCTTTTCCTTGCTCTTCTCGCGGTCGCGATCTCCGCGCTCCTTGTCCTTGTCGCGGTCCCGCTCCCGGTCCTTGTCCTTGTTGTGCTTGTGTTTGTGCTTATGCTTATGCTTTTTCTTGTCCTTCTTTTTCTTCTTCTGCAGAAAAGATAGGAATCGTTTGAGAAAAAATCTAACAAAAGCAGCCTCGCGGTACTCACTTTGCTACTCTCCGACTTGAAGCTACCGGTCGGATCCCCCAGCGCACCGGAAGTGGACGCGTCGCCGCTTACCGCCGCCGCACCGAACATGCCCGGCTCAAACCCAGTCGGACCGGTCGCCCCCTTCGAGCTGCCCATGCTAATCCCGGGCAGGGAGATGGAGTTATCGGAGTAAAACTCCGCCTTCATCTTCTTCGCCGGTGGGTCCTTATCGAGCGCACTGCTGGCGGGGGCGTCCAAATCGTCCAGATTTATTACCTCCTCCTTTACGGCGCTACTAGCCGCCGCCTCGTTGGCCTCCTTCTTGATGCTCGCCTCCACCGTTTCAATAATGCGCTGATTTTCCCTCGCCACGCGCTCGTTGTCTTCCTGACGTGCGCGACTCTCCGCCTCGGCGAACGGGGACACGTCGCGGCTTCTCGGGATCATCACCTGCGTTTCACCGATCTCGATCATGTCGAACGATTGCTTCACATCCTCCGGCTCGGGCGTGACGGAACGATCGCGTTTCATCATTCCGTACGACCCAAGCGTAACATCTTCCGGTGCTGGAGAGTTTCGGCGGCTGTTGCGATCCGAGTAGAAGCTGGACGATGCCTTCGGGGGACGTAGGATCGAGCCCAGCTCCTGGTTGGCCAGACAGTGTGGCATTCGTACGCCGTACAGTGTGTAGTAGAGATCCACCATATCACACCGGAGACGGGTGTCGTGCGACAGCTTCGAACTGCAAGCAAGGAGTAGAAAACGTTTAATAAAAGGTATTTTAGTTTAACGAGAAGGTGTCTTAAAGCATACTTCATGTTCTCCCAAATGCGCAATGCAAGTGTTTCCCGATCTAGCCGATGACGGTTCGACTTATCGAACGGTAAGGCCTCGATCATGTGGCGTCCAAGCTGATGCCGTGCCATAGGATCCGGATCCGTTTCGAGCAGCTCCATCATATGCTCCAGATCCTCCCAGCGGCCATCAATCTTGACGTAGTCTACCAAACATTCCATTGCAGCCAGACGAACATCGATGTACTGACCGTACGCGGCATAGCTGCGGTAGATTTTTGGATTCGTCGGTAAATGGCCACACTTCTGTAGCTTGCGAATCACTTTAAGACACGCGATCGAGACCGTGTACTTGTACGAAGGTAGATGCTTCTCCAGGTTGAGGATGCGTGTGACTTCCTCCAATACGAGTCTACAAAAACGATAAAATTAAGATTATCTTGCCACAAAAGAACCATCATTCATCACAAATCTTCATACTTCGCGTCTGCCGAAAGGTTCTCCGACGAAAGTGCCCGTCCCTGATGCACGACTGAGATGACGGGCGTTATCGTGTTACCCAGCGCCTCAACCAGCGCCGCCCGGTAATAGTTATCCGAGTAATGGTTCTTCGAGTTATCGTTGTACTTAAACAGATCGAGCAGAAAGCGGATAACCTCCGGCGGACAGATACCGTGGGCCGTTCGCAGTCCCGCCATCGCTACAGGGATCGTCTTCTGCAGGAAGTAGTGCTGAAAGTTGGTGAAATTGTTCTGCCGAATGATGTGCGGCGCACTGTACGAGCCGAAGAACTTCTTGAAGATTGTCAGCATCGCCGGCGGACCCTGCCACGAAGTGACCATTGCATTGGCCACTTTCGTCAGGCAGATGGCCGCCTGGCAGCGGACTTCGTAGAACACGCGCTCGCTTTCGATCGTATCGGTGAGGGCCAGGCGTGTCTGCGGCGAGGGATACTTTTCGAGCGCCTTGATCGCCTCGAGCTGGGCCGTCACGTCGCGCTCGTGGCGCAGCTGAAACTGCCACTGGAAATCGGGCTGCTCGATGTTAACCGAGCGGAGCAGCGTCATCTCCGGATCGAGACGAATCCACAGGACGGGTGATTCGCTGAAAGATGCCATTGCTTTGTGATAAACGACAAAACATGAAACATAGCTGAAGAAACTTACGCCATCGGGGACAAATCCATGTCCACTTCCTCCCCGGTGCAGAGTGGAATCTTCTTCTTCTTATTACGCCGACTCTTCGAGTGGCACGTAATGTCCGACTTCTCGATGTTGTTCTCAATCTGCAGCGTGTGCTTGAACGTACCATCCAGTTCCTGCAGCTGAATCAATAACGGACCCACGTACTTCCGAACGCCCCGCTGGTTCACACACTCCTGCCGGACCTCCAGCTCGATCGTGTTACGCTTCGAGTTGAACACCGACGTCATGGTGAACTTGGCGTGGCCACCGGTACGTACCCATTGGTCGATAAACACCGCCATATCCTTACCCGTCACGGTGAAGATCGCTTTCGTGAACACGTTGGTCGAAATCAACAGGTGGCCCCACAGCCCGGCCCCTATCTTCGTGCCGGCCGCGTTCGATGCCAGCGCAAGCTGCTTATTGAACACCTGCAGGAGAAGCTCCTGTCCGATACGATGCTCCAGCATCCGTATGACCAGATGTGACTTCTTCCGCATCAGTTCGATGTACTTCGGCGACATGGTGTGTAGGTTTTTGATCGGAAAGTAGAACGGATTGTCGTTGTACGCCTTCTGCGGTGCGGCCGGTGAGTTATTGATGCTTGAAACGGCTGGCGGTGCCGGTGGTTGACTGCAGTCCAGTATAATCCCACCGTACTTCTCCTCGTACCGTACCACTTCGTCTAGCTCATCACGGATCCATCCGCGGTACGCATTGTTACCGAAACACTTCTTCGAGTTCAGGCCACACAGATACTCGGCGATCCCCCGGGCCAGCCACGCATCCGACCAGTTCTCCATCGTGATGAAGCAACCGAAAAACTGTTCCGCAATCGCTTTCGACATAATCTTCCGCGAGTGGAACGTCTGGTCGATAATAGCGATCGAGTGCAGTAGATGCGTCGATAGGATCGTCATCGTGGCGTACGCATTACACTCGTTATCTATCTCATCAACAAACACCTGCTTGTAGCAGGAGAACGGATACCGCGTCGACAGCGCCTCTTCATAGAACTCAAACGCCTCGTGCAGATAGCGCACCGTGTTCTTCAGCAGTGGCAGCAGCTGAGGCAGACAGAAGTGCGTCACCTCGTGCATGTGCGGATCGACAAAGATCTCGAAGGGGCCGACGGCCAGCGCAATGTTCGGCGCGCACACCGGCACCGACACCGTGTAGTGGAACGTCTTACGCTGTAGATCTGGCGTCATGACCACCTCCACCAACTCTCCGCACGACACGGCCGTCATCGTCTTGTCCACCGTGAACTCCAGCTTCCACGTGCACGGTTCCGCATAGCTGTCGATGCACGGGAACCACATGCGCGAGGAGTTCTCGTGCCCGTACGTGAACATGTGCGCCGCCCGTTCCTCCATCGTTCCCTCTCCCTCGGGAATGACGAAATGCACCCCGCCGGGTGGATCCTCGAGCGAGAACTCGATCCCGATGCGTATGCCCCGTCCCTCGGAAATCAGATGCTTCGCTTCTGGCGGCACCACGATCACCAGCTCGCCTTTTTTCTGGTCCGCGTCCGTTTGCCGGGCGACATCGAGATGCGATTTCGAGAAGAACTCCAGCGACTTGTTCTTCAGCTCGCCCTGACAAATGTCCTGGAACGGATCGAAGTAGTGCATTTCCGCCTCATAGCTGTCGTCGAGGATGATCCGGTAGATGCGACACTGGCGGCAGTTCAAGCGGATGACTGGCAACCAATCGCTCGTCGGGACGATAAGCAGCTCCACAAAACCGATGATGCTCTTCCGCTCGAAGTTTATCCCGGTTAGGCTGAGGATTTGATGCGCTGTAAAGGGGAGAAGCGAAGTCAACCATCAATATAGACGTAGATGACGCCGGGTTGTGGTTGCGCGGCTTGTTGGTTCGATACTTATAATTTGAACGGACGCGGAGTGGATTCCGCGATTTCCGCGATTTTCTTCATCTTCAAAGTCTATTTGATCCTAGAAGAGCAATGTTTATACATCACTGGTTTTCGAGTTTTTCACTTTGTTTGTTTGCGACCCACGGCTCACTTCAACACTTTTACGCTGGTGTGTCTGTGCTGAGTCATGCACCCGAGAGAGGTTTTCCACCGACGCAAACAACAAAGCAAAACAAACATGCAAACAGCATCAATCTTGCGTACTTGTACTTGCGTACTGCGTACTTGTTGAGCGTGCGGCAGCAAACCGAACACCCCAACCACCCACCACAAACGCACGCGTAAACAGAATTGGAAAGGGGAGAAAAATTGCGAATCGAAAACAACACAAACCCCCCCGTGTGTGTTTTTTTGCGTGTCGCCTTTGTTTCGTGTGTATTATTCAATCGTGCGCGAATTCTCCGGTGCTGTCCGGTGGATTTCCAATCTTTCTCGCCAACATTGCTTTTCCCAGCTGCTGGGGTAAGTACGGTACCATATGCGCCGGAGGAAATGGTGCAAACTAATGCGAATGTCCACTTGCAGTCGCGGTGCGATGGATGTGTCGTCGACCGCCTCCGAAACGGGCGCCACCGATGACGGTGGAGGTGGCGGAAGTGGCCCCCCTACCAGCATCTCCACCACCGCCATCCACTCACTGCCAATCGAGGTGCTGACCGAAATTTTCCACAATCTGCGCGTCCCGGACCTGGCCTCGGTACGACAAACTTGCACGCAATGGAACGAAATTGTGATCAACAACCGCACGCTGATGAATCGCTTCGTGCTGTCGCTGCGGGACGCACGGATAGAGGACGGCGCTGAGCATAGCCAGGTGCTGGCCAACACACGCCTCACCTTCGAGAAGGTGTGCGTGAAAGCGTGCTACATTTTGAGTGCGCCCGTGCTGTGGCGCTCGATCGGTTGTCACACCGTGGAGTTGACACTCAACGACTGCACGATCAGCGCGGAAACGCTGGTGGGCGTGTTGCGGAGTACGCACGATACCCTACGCTCGCTCACCATCAAATCGACCAAATTCGACGACTACCGACTCTACAACACACCCATCGACTTCCGCCTGGAGCGGTTGCATTCGCTGACGATCCGGTCGTCGTACGTGTACGATGCGTTCTTCCAGCTGTTCAAGCGCATCTGCCCCAACCTTAAAGCGATCAAGCTCACGTTCTCATCGTACGAGCGGTGGGGCGAACAGTTGGTGGACTTCGTGGCCACGTTAAGCGACACGCTCGAGGCGCTGACGCTCAGCTACACGAAGGCAACCGGAGTGATGCTGCAACATATCGGACGCATCGAGAACCTCCGGTTGCGGAAGGTTTCCCTCAAGTCGTGCTTCGGCATCAAGGAGAGCGACATACTGCTGCTGGCCCGGGTGCAGCCGACGATCGTGCACCTCAACCTGGACAACCTCTTCTCGGCCAGCGAGCAGTTCCTGCAAGCCCTCAGTGCCTTCCTGCCGCAGATGAAGCGTATCAAGCTGCGCGTGTCCCGCATCTACAACCTGCACCGATCGTTTCTGGTGAACATGCCGCAGCTGAACTACCTGAAGATTACCGACTCCACGCAAATGAAGGGCAACCTCGACCTGAGCGCGTACGAAAACCCGTACCTCGACAAGCTGTTCGTGTCGGCGGCCATGTTTTCGCGCAATACTCTGCCGCGGTTTTTCGAGCGCTGTCCAAACATCCGCAGCCTCACGCTATACCAGTGCACGTACGAGAACATTCACGATCTGCAGCTGGCGTTTTCGCACCTGAAAGGGTTGGAGTATCTTAACCTGCAGCGCACGACCGACATCGGGGACAGCTTCTTCAACCGGGACGTGTTCGATACGATCGTGATGCCGTTCGAGCGGGTCCGGTTCTACCCGATCGCGAATCTGCGCCGGTTGTGCTATCTCAACCTCAGCCACTGCCGGGATCTGTCCGATCAGGCGCTGATGGCGTTGCGGTTTCCAATGCTGCGGAAGATCGACCTGCGGGGGCTGCACATCACCGAGGCGGGCGTCGAGACGCTCGTGCGCGACTGTCCACAGCTGGAGTACGTGCTGGTGGACGCGTGCAAGCGCGTGTGCGACACGGCCGTGCTGTACCTGTGCCGCGACCTGCGGAACCTGCGCATGCTGAATCTCGAGAGCTGTAAGGCGATCACCGACCTGTCGGTGGAACATATCGTGCGGCACTGCCGCAGCTTGGTGTGGCTAAATGTGATCAACTGTCCGCAGCTGAGCGAGGCGGCGAAAACGCGACTAAAGGGCGTTCGCATGATACGGACGCTGCTGATGTGAGGGACCGCTAACGCAAATCGCACTGGAAAAAGCCTTTCGTGTGCAAGAACAATAACGGTGCAACCGAAGCGGGTTCATCCAAGTGGGCGACGAAAAATCAACGCACTCTCTAGTAGCTTGGCTGTTTTTACGGCGCTGTGGTGGCTTGGCGCGGAGACATATTTCACGAATCGGACAGAGAAACGCGAGCGCGGGAGCCTGTTATTGACGAACGAGAAAGCATGGCAAAATGTGAACTTTTTTTAAGCACTAGTGAAATAGTTCATTTTTCGTAGCGGATTGTTCTATAGGGAGGTGTTGTGTTTTTGGTCTACTTCAAGCGATAAGCAATAAAGTAAACGTTGGTTTTTTGATTAATTTATACAACTACTCTACCCGAATGGTGTTGAATGCTTTATTTAGCTTTAATTACAACTTCGTTTCGTGTGGTTTCCGCTATGTGGATAAGAGTTATGGTTTGGTCCTCGTAGTGGGAATTTAGTGCAAATTTTCCCAGAGGTTATTTCACGGTCCAGCGACGGTGCTGAGTCAATGACTGGGTGGACACGTCTGTGTGAAAGGGATGCCAAAGCAATTTGAATCTAATTCTGAGATGTTCCTAGTATTTAAGTCCCACGAATCGTTTAACCCTCGTACCAAACATCTCGAGTGTGAAAACAACGCTACTGACACACCAACCTCCGGCCATCAGCATGAACAGTGGGACCAGATCGCCCAGTGTTAGCCATCCTTTTGAGTAGAAGTTGCGCTCCATCATCGCCACATCGTTGCGTTGCGCCTTTACGTACAGTTCCATCAAACCACTCTCGTACACGTGCAGTATGAACAGCTCAAATGAGTTCTTGAAAGGAAAGTTTCTTCCCAGCAGGTAGCTCATCGGAATCGTCTTCAGATACTCCGGGAGTATGTACAACTGCTTCCGGCCTAGCTCCGCATCGAAGTATTTGGCCATTCGAATGATGTACTCCGCGCGGGGCAACGTGTGGATACGAGCGCAACAGCTCGCAGGCATGCTGGAGAAGTCTTCCGGACGCACGCATTTCGTACGAAAATGTGCCGCTACGTCCGAACCGAAGGTTCCCACTATTGGATCCATGTACTCCGGTATGACGACCAAGATATCCGATTGGAAAAACTCCTCCAACGTCTGCGGATCCGCTCTAAACCGACAGTATAGTAGGAACTCGGTAATCTTGGCGAGATATGCTTCGATTAGCAGGAAGGACGTCAGCTGCACACCCACGGTAGCCACTTTTGCGATCGACCCGGTCCAACGGGATGTTAATGTTCCTACTCGAAGTCTACCACAATGGTTCTTCATTATGGACATGAGATTGACGAACTGTTTAGTAAGCAGATAGCAAACCAACACGGACCACACTTCCACCGAGAACGGCTGCAGCATGATGTTGGTCAGATTGGGCTTGTCCGATTTGGGCACCACGAGCACCAGTGGCTCCCACTCGTACGTGCTGGACACTCCGATCGCGGTATTTTTCCGAGTGAAATGAGCTCGTGGCATGTGGATGTCGATCGCGCCGGTTTCCAACTGTTCCAGCATCCACTCCATTCGCTGCAAGGCATTGCTTCGCTTCAGCGCCATGTTGACCAGCTGTATGTCGCACTTGAAGCGGAACTTCGCTAGAGTTAGGATGTACGCGTCCATCCCTTCCCAGAGGGAGGACAGTATGTAGGCGTAAGGATAGTTGTCCGAAAGCAGTGCCTTGATGGTGTGACCGGCCAGTGTGCGAAGAAATGATGGGTAAATACTGTGAACGGATGCCTTTAGGTCATATGTGAACGAACGGTCCGAGATTGCGTCGTATTTGGTGATTACGGAGCGATTCTTGGAGGAGTCTGAACTTAGCACGCAATAGTGGAGAAGTCCTCTCAGAAACAACATGCTACCCAGTTCTTGGATGAACTGTTCGATCGATTCCTTTGCTGGACTATGCTTGGTCTCCATTATCACTATGAGAAGGATCTTTTCAACATCTGCAGCGCTGGACAAAATATCTTCCAAGATAGGGAGTATCGAAAACTGACAGAAAACGTGTCATCCAATCGAAGATTACTTAGACGAAAGAGCTTCTTCCGGGAACCTTACCTTCGTGATCCTCATGACGATGACGGCATTCTCTATAACCCATCTCACACTGTAATCTTTTGACAAGGTTATCCAGGGCACTAAGTCCTTAGCTTCAACAAACGCCTCATCCGGAAGACCTATACCATATACCTGCCGTATACTGTGGTATTCCGAATCGTACACCTCAGCCGATAGTCTTCCTGCACAATCGTACAAGGATCGACTTTCTAAGCCACCGTGGATGAGTCCTGCAAGCAAAAGCGGACACAGAACCGTTGTATTCATGATGGAATGAAGCAATGATTGCGAAGACAGTAACATCATCGAAGAGCTTTTAATCAAACGATCAAGTGCAATTAAACCGTGCAACAAATGGAATTCATATTTATGTCCCCCTGATAAGCGAATATTGCATGGTAGAGTCTTTCAACACCTCTGCAAGCAATAATTAAAACACAACCCAAACACACGACACGGTTTCATTACGGTTATGAGTGTGTGTTGTTTTCTTCATTCATTCTCTCGTGTTTATTATTCTTTGGCCAACTGCCTGCTGTACGGAGAGCGCAAGATTTGAAGGACCCTATAAACTGAGCATGAAAGAAATCGAGACGTGCTGCGAAAAGTTGCCTCGGTGAATTGCTCACAATGTAAAAGGTGTCAGCACACGTGCACGCGTGTGGGTGTGTGCGATGGCATCGTCGATGGTAAGTGGCCAATTCGGCACGAACTTTGGCCATATAGATAAAACTTTGTCTGCGCGTTGCTGGAACGGAGCGCTGGCGTCCGATCGATTTGCAAGTGCGCCGCTCCCGTAAGGTGAGAAGTTGTGAAAATGTGTTCCAACACCTGTAAAGTTGTCGACACGGCGGGGCAACGTGACACCTTGATGGACAGGGCGAAAATGTTGGGCAAAAAGTTGCGGCCGAGAAAAGTTCCGCTCGTAGCTATTTGCGTTCGAATTCGTCGTGAAGAATTTTTGAAGGAACAATTTCAAACCGGACGACAGCGTTCTCGAAATGGATTCCTATCCGAACTGGTTTTAATTTCTTGCGCCAAGAGCACGTCACAATTTTGTATTCAATTTTCTTCGCTCCATTTCACACTAATCCAGTCGACGACAACGGGAACGGAACTGTTCCGTCAGTTGTGCAGAGTGACATAAACCGACTCGGCTGGAACTTTCAGGTCTCTTTAAACTCACATCCAATTTCTGGCGATTTAAACCCGCAAAAAACAGTATTGACATTTTCTGCTTTGTCTGCTCACACAATCCCGCCCAGACAGGGGGGTGTGCATTGTACCTACAGGGTGGTTGCAAGTGTCTCGCCGAAAAGCTCATAATAAACTTCGTTGTTTTCTTTTTTGTTTGGAACCCATTTTTTGGCCGTCAGTATCCTCGCCGAAAGAGCTTCCGGTGACTGTTTTTTTAAATGCAAATATTTATCATACATTTTCCTCTTCCGCGTACCGCGCCCGCAGAGGTTTTTTTTGTGGTGCCTGTAGCGCCGCCCCGGGTGCAGCGAAAACCAGTGCCAAAACATCGAGCCATTCGAATGAAACCTTATCTGCAGCACGATGGGTCTCTTTTATGTTCGCACCATTTGGAGCTGATGCCTCGGGAAATCACATACTTTTTGGAAGAAATAACAGTTTTTTTTATTTCTATATATAGTTGCACAACATGTTTCGGAGTATTGAACTTCGGATCACACGACTTAAATAATTAAGACCATTTTATACACTTTGCAATATACTCAAATCAAGTTTATTTTTTCATTAAACAAACTACACAGCTCTTCAAAATACACACAGTAGGCTTCGATAACCCAGACAATCCAAGCAACCTTTGCTCTGCGATGCGTCAAATTAAACCCAATAGACATCGTTGCCAGCTAGGATGTCTTCCCAAACGAATATCCGTATATATCCTTCGAGATATGAATTTAACGACCCCGTGACCGACAGGGAAGAAAAGTGTCGAATTTTGGAAGATTTCGAGCGAAAGATGAAAGCAACGATGAGACAAGAAACACTGCCACGTACCATGGACCACACGTTGTCACCAAGACTGCGCGCGCGAACGAATCGTTGCATGAATGCACTCTCGGCAGGGATTCAACCTCATTCCGACCACCATCCGGGCCGACGTGATGAAGCATACGCTAGCCTGCACGGTGCTGCAGTCTCCACCCAGCACCACCAACCCACACCACCAGCCCCCCTGCAGGTGTCGATAGACTCCCGCACCAAACCGCGGGCCCTACCGCCGAGAGTGGAAAATTGGATGGCAAACTTTCTCCGGAAACCCGCCCGGGAGCGCGTCCGGTGGCGCTCGAAGCTGCACGAGCTCGAACCAAGCTGTTCGCAGCGACCGCCGGCAGAGCGCGCGGAACAGCTGATCGACGTCGGGACGGAGGACTTTGTCGACTGGCTCAACACGCTCGGCATCGAACGGTCCACGCTGTCCACGGGCGTCGTGAAGGCACTGTTCTCCATCGGTACGACCGACGAAACGTCCCGCGCGCTGAACATCGCACCGAGGGAGATCCGTGCCATACCGGGGCAGGTGGCGCTGGAGTGGAACCTGCCGCAGCTGGCGTTGGAATATCGTATCGCCCAGCTTCTGGAGCGTGACCGGATGCTGGCCGGCATTGCTGCGAAGCGGACCGCTTTCGGACGCGCACTTCCGCAGGAGTTGCGGTGCGGCTGGACGCCGGACGCGACCGGGAGTGCCGACGTCGAGCGGCCAGACGTTCCGGACGATTTGATGAGTTTGAAGCGGTTGTTTCGCGACATCTGGCACCTGCGCTCGGTGAAGTATCTGGTGGACTATCTGACCGAACGGTCGGCCCTGCCGAAGCCACGGTTTTTGCAGCAGAAGGGTCTGTTCCAGCGGCAGGATGCCGTCGAAGCGGTTCCGTTTTATCGGAAAGTTCTGTCCCAGAAGGCCATCGCCGAGAGCATCAGAAGGTAGGGTGGTTTATATTGGAGCGGAAACGTGATGTGAGTAAAATTTTAAGTCCACAAATTGCAACCTTAGAATTTCTTCACCAGAATTAACATATCAAATGCCTAATAGTCTTATCCAACACAGGAGTCGAATGCGAATTTGCTCAGTAACGTTGCGTATTAAAGCGCAGCTTGCGCTAGAGTTGCCAGGATTGGAAGTTTCTGAGCAGTGTGACCTCATGCCCATACAAACACATTTCTATGCCGACAGCACTAGGCATAATAATTGGAAACTATTCTCTTTTGTGATCTCTTCACTTCGTATCAATCTTGTACATTCGTTCTTCGATTCATGCCGCACCTGTCAAGTGTCCCTGAAGAACAGGTAGCACCAATTGCATCGTAGAAAAGCGTACGACGTTCTATGGAAATGAGAGTGCCATTTCTTCGCCTAAACTGGCAGAAGCTCTGAGGCAACTGTTCGATTGTGTTTTCCTTTCGTTATGGCTGCAGGCCGTTTCGATGAAACTGTTTAATCATGCTCCCCGTATTGATGTTTTTCTAGGTGCCTAGGTTTCTCTTGGAACGGGCTGATAAGCTGATGATGGAAGCGACTGTTTATTGAAGCTGATTCTAGCAAGAGCATTTGACCGAATTGTTTCGATTGAACGCAGCACATGTCCTTCTATTTATCTGTTTCAGTACAAACCTTCTATGCAGGTATAATTTTAAGCAAAAATCAATTACAGCTTTCGGTAACGGAAAGTTATCATTTCCATGCGCAGAACGTTTGCCATAGAGGTGCAATCAGGCAACACAATCGCACAAGTAATTGTATACATTTGTTTGTCGTCACAAATATTAGACCGATTTGTCGCCGAGTTCGTGTTCAGTGTCGGGCCCGAAAGCGGCCAGCCAGGATGCGCACAAATGCGCACAAAACCCGCTCCACGAGTTGCAACATTGCACATAATTTGAATATGAAACGGAACGGAACCGTGCCGGTACCGTGCATTTGTCGTATTTGCGTTTGACAAACATTCGGTTAGGCGGCCCTGTTGTCGGCCTCATGCATCATCAGGTGGCTGCTACGGCTACGAATTATGGCACCCCGTGCGCAACGTGCGGGATGGATAAGCATTCCCGCCGGCCGTTGACTTGCGTGTGGATACAAAGTGCCAAAGTGCGGGGAAGGTCGAACTGGTGCACAACGGTCACAATGCAGGAAGGCAGCTGCAGATCAAACAAATTCCTTTCGGGGGCGCCCGGCCTGGCTGCCCTGATTTGCATGATTTTCGTTCGCATCCATCCCCGGATGCATCGTCGTGCATTGTGTTTGTGCCGTTTATTTTCACACAAGCTGCAAAAGCTGCCGGATGTTGGTGCCATAACTCAACGAGTTTTCGATTGTCTTTTGAACGGTTCCGATGGCTGGAGTTGTGTGTAGCAGTTGGTAGGTTGTATTCTGTTCTGAAGCGCGGATGTAATCGATAATTATATCCATTGTTGCTATAATTTTCTCAGGCAAGGGAACATGGATAACTCTGGATTTCTACAATCTACTATTTTTTTTTAAATGACCGAATTGGATGATGGCGCATGGATAAGAACTACTGTCATCAAGTCCATTTAGCTGTTTGTACAGTGATCTACAGGGCATTGCTTGATAATGTAGTCCACCAATTTGAAATCGAGGGGTTCTCCGGCATTCGTTACCGAGATGTTGTGGAAACGTGTGACTATTTTTGCTATGGGTTTCCTGTTCCAAATCAAAGCACACGGAACATCCGAGCAGGTTCTCGAGCGCATCCTTCATGACGCGTTTCAAAGTTCTGGACCCGTGGATACCCTTATTTTTTGGAACGTTATCGATCCTGCTTTCGCCAGCATCAAAACAGTGCCCTACCCAAAGATTATACTTGACCATTTGAATATGAAACGGAACGGAACCGTGCCGGTACCGTGCATTTGCCGTATTTGCGTTTGACAAACATTCGGTTAGGCGGCCCTGTTGTCGGCCTCATGCATCATCAGGTGGCTGCTACGGCTACGAATTATGGCACCCCGTGCGCAACGTGCGGGATGGATAAGCATTCCCGCCGGCCGTTGACTTGCGTGTGGATACAAAGTGCCAAAGTGCGGGGAAGGTCGAACTGGTGCACAACGGTCACAATGCAGGAAGGCAGCTGCAGATCAAACAAATTCCTTTCGGGGGCGCCCGGCCTGGCTGCCCTGATTTGCATGATTTTCGTTCGCATCCATCCCCGGATGCATCGTCGTGCATTGTGTTTGTGCCGTTTATTTTCACACAAGCTGCAAAAGCTGCCGGATGTTGGTGCCATAACTCAACGAGTTTTCGATTGTCTTTTGAACGGTTCCAATGGCTGGAGTTGTGTGTAGCAGTTGGTAGGTTGTATTCTGTTCTGAAGCGCGGATGTAATCGATAATTATATCCATTGTTGCTATAATTTTCTCAGGCAAGGGAACATGGATAACTCTGGATTTCTACAATCTACTATTTTTTTTTAAATGACCGAATTGGATGATGGCGCATGGATAAGAACTACTGTCATCAAGTCCATTTAGCTGTTTGTACAGTGATCTACAGGGCATTGCTTGATAATGTAGTCCACCAATTTGAAATCGAGGGATTCTCCGGCATTCGTTACCGAGATGTTGTGGACACGTGTGACAATTTTTGCTATGGGCTTCCTGTTCCAAAACAAAGCACACGGAACATCCGAGCAGGTTCTCGAGCGCATCCTTCATGACGCGTTTCAAAGTTCTGGACCCGTGGATACGCTTATTTTTTGGAACGTTATCGATCCTGCTTTCGCCAGCATCAAAACAGTGCCCTACCCAAAGATTATACTTGACCAGGGGAGCAACTTAAAGCCCTTACTCGGTGAGAACTGTCTCGTTTTGATGGAATTTAGGAATAACGTGGAAGTAAGTAAAACATAACAACACTCCTTCGCATGAATAATTGATTCGATTTTTCCCCCAGAATGTGTTGGACCTTTTGAACCGAGCCTTTGCCGAATCATTCAAACATTATCAAACGCAGTTCATGGTCTTGTTGAGTAATGATAACGGTGTGGGCAAAACGATAGCCTATATCCGTTACTTCTTCGAGGCTGTGCACATCACCCGGTATGTGATAGTGGTTCATTTCTCCGCTCTACGAAAGATCATTATAGGCTATCCAGCTGGTGATAGATTCGTGGAAGTTAATCCAACCGCTAACTTCGGGTCCATGTTTAACGAGCGGTTGAACGGTCTGCTGTTACGGGTAGCCTTTACCGAAAGCAAGCCCTATTCTTATCTGACGTCCCAGAACCACCTGACAGGCTTGGACATTGACATAGTGGAAATGATCGCCGACATGCTGGGTGTGGACGTTGACTTCACGCTCATGGGCAGCTTACAGTTTCGTGACATTGAACAAATGTTGCATAATCGGGAAATGGATATGTACGCTACTCGACGGGGTTGCAGCTACGCTCAAACGCTTCCACTGCTACATCTGTACGATCGATCCAAAGTGCGGCTGTTGATGCCTAAATCGCAGAGGACCAATTTCAACCTCCAATTTCTTAAACCTTTCAAGCCGGAAGTGTGGTATGTACTGCTCGCTTTTCTGCTGGTGTGCTCTACTATTTCTTGGTTGTTCCGCAAAAGAACGACCGTGAACGTGATGACGGTGATTATGTTTGACCACAATCGAGATACGAGCCGGTTGGCGGCGGTCCTTGTGGTGGTGTTGCAGTTTCTGAAGTTCATTCTGCTCGAGGCGTATCTCGGGCAGGTGACGTCGTTCATGATCCGGCTGCGCTACCAGGAGAATCCT
>KZ068495.1:0-22884 GCA_002091845.1 Anopheles cracens | reverse complement strand
TCGTGCTGAACGCCCCCGTCGTGATGAATACGTTCCTCGACCGTCTGCCCGCTACCTTATCCGTCCGGATGAAGGATAAACTTCGTAGTCCGCAAGGGAAAGACACGAACCAAAGCTATGAGCTCGGATATGCTTACATCGTTACGGAGTACGCATCGGACACGCTGAAAAATGAGTTCTCGTACGATTCCATGTTCAACTCGACGTTTTTCTACGTGATGGAGGAGCCGCTGTATGAGTTCGACATATGCTATCTGTTCGGTTCGTGGTCCAAGTTTGCGGGCAAGTTTGCGGAATGTCTGGTACGTCTGTACGAAACGGGCGTCATGCACAAGCTGACCGGTGACGCGTGGAGACTGGCGAACAAGGCTCTGATGGCGAATTCGTCAACACTGCTGGTGTTTCCCGATCTGGTACCCGTGTTTCTGTTTCTGTGCTACGGGTGGATCGTGAGCGTAGTGTTCTTCGCGGAGGAGATCCTTGTGCAGCACGTCAGGAACATCTTGGTACGATGGAAGCAACGCTTACGGAGCTGTTTTAGATCATCTAATACTCGCCTGAACTGATAATTTGAAAAATCTTCTACTTTCTTCACCTGATCCAAACATCCGATTGAACAAACGATCGTTTCATTAGCACCATAATTGCTTCGAAAGCGTAGCTTTCATGGACTTCGCGTGTGCATCGGACGCATCCACCTATCGATCGTTATCGACGGCTGGAAGGTGTGATGTGGAAATTTCAATTTCATTGCACGACATAAGCCGCATTGAATCGTGCTGCACAACCGACATGCACCAGAGCTTTGAGCACTGGAACGGAAATTCGATAACGGCACCCGGGCATGGTCTCGGCACTCGAAAAACGGTTCCGATTCGCTGTGAAGTGAGACGTGGAGGAGATTGTTTTCATCGTGTCAATCACTTCAGCGTGGTGCTGCGTGTGTGCCCTGTGAAGACTGCTCCGGTTGCCAGTCGACACACAGGCAAAGCAACAACACACATAGAAAAAAAACTAGCAAAAATGCACAATTTTGGGTGTAGGTTAAAATCAATTTGCTGTTTCCAGAGGCTGTGTTGTGGTTGAAAATTTGAACACCGCCCATACCAGAAGCTCTCCGTGTGCGAGATAACGAAGCAATGCAGCTGTTCAGAAGTTTGAAAAAATACGTCAAAGTTTGGAAGATTCAAACGATTTTAGTTTTTGATGGGAAACAGGTTGATGGAAAATAAATATAATAAAATCAGTACAAAGAGATATAATCAATGTAGCCAGTTGATTAATGCTGCTCTTCCCAGCGACATCAAATATCAGCAACGCAACATCCGTCAAGTTAGTGCTCCAGCTATTGTTGCGAGATAAATTGAACCGATAATATGTACAATTTGTTGCCCTTATTGAATTACCAGCTCCCAGATTCAATGAGCTTCGCATAGTTGGGGTCGGGGAGAAATAAATCGAGGTGGTTTAGATGTGTGATTGCCTCTTCTATCACTGCCGGCTGTATTCTCATGTGCTACTTCCAAACCTATCTTCACTAGCATTTGATTATTTTGTTTTTTTCTTTCTAAAACTTCTTGAAAATCTACCATTTGCATCAGTTTCTTTCTGAAACTTTCTCTCAACCGCCTATATTAAGTTTCTGGCACGGGAAGTGCGCATTATCCCCCGCGTCGTGATGAATACGTTCCTCGACCGTCTGCCCGCTACCTTATCCGTCCGGATGAAGGATAAACTTCGTAGTCCGCAAGGGAAAGACACGAACCAAAGCTATGAGCTCGGATATGCTTACATCGTTACGGAGTACGCATCGGACACGCTGAAAAATGAGTTCTCGTACGATTCCATGTTCAACTCGACGTTTTTCTACGTGATGGAGGAGCCGCTGTATGAGTGCGACATATGCTATCTGTTCGGTTCGTGGTCCAAGTTTGCGGGCAAGTTTGCGGAATGTCTGGTACGTCTGTACGAAACGGGCGTCATGCACAAGCTGACCGGTGACGCGTGGAGACTGGCGAACAAGGCTCTGATGGCGAATTCGTCAACACTGCTGGTGTTTCCCGATCTGGTACCCGTGTTTCTGTTTCTGTGCTACGGGTGGATCGTGAGCGTAGTGTTCTTCGCGGAGGAGATCCTTGTGCAGCACGTCAGGAACATCTTGGTACGATGGAAGCAACGCTTACGGAGCTGTTTTAGATCATCTAATACTCGCCTGAACTGATAATTTGAAAAATCTTCTACTTTCTCCACCTGACCCAAACATCCGACGGAACAAACGATCGTTTCATTAGCACCATAATTGCTTCGAAAGCGTAGCTTTCATGGACTTCGCGTGTGTATCGGACGCATCCATCTATCGATCGTTATCGACGGCTTACGGATACAGCAATCTGGAAGGTGTGATGTGGAAATTTCAATTTCATTGCACGACATAAGCCGCATTGAATCGTGCTGCACAACCGACATGCACCTATTTGCATCAGTTTCTTTCTGAAACTTTCTCTCAACCGCCTATATTAAGTTTCTGGCACGGGAAGTGCGCATTATCCCCCGCTCCGTCGCTGTGTTCCGACAACGCCTCGCACATGTTTGCCAACGATACACAACTATCGATAGCATCGCGTGTGCCCCGAACATCGGCACGGGAATTGAGGATATATTATAAAAATGTCTGCTATGCTGTCTCAATTGAGGTTGATTTGTTTTTCACCGCCGCTTTTCCATCCCACCGCTTCACCGTCCTGAAAAGCGTGAGTGCATGAAGAAAGGTAGCAAGCAACCCAAAAAAAAAAAACAAACTGGCACTAGATAAGCATATTTTGCATCCTAACGACCGCCGTGCGGATGGGTGTGCGCGCTGGGAGTA
This sequence comes from Anopheles cracens, assembly GCA_002091845.1. Taxonomy (NCBI): domain Eukaryota; kingdom Metazoa; phylum Arthropoda; class Insecta; order Diptera; family Culicidae; genus Anopheles; species Anopheles cracens. Next base: position 20,018 of record KZ068495.1, on the reverse strand, counting down.
ATGTGCATGTGGCCAAGATTTATGGAGTTTTCACCATCCGCGTTCGTATTCGCGCGGAAAAACACATGCGGCGGCGGAGAGTACGCCGGGCCCGGGCAGGAGAGTGCATAAATTCAATTAGGTTATGCAGGGGAGTCTCTTTTGCACCCGTGTACAGCACGGTGTCATCCGTGAACGATAATGTCGGTGCAGTGCACGGGACGTCGGGCAGTGCGCTTTTCTTTGGTCGCTTTTTCTTACGTGCCTCACGGGAGCGGTTAGCCGATGGAATGTTGTTCTAAATTTCAATCATCTCGACAGATAGTTCTGACGTGGGACATCGTGGAACGGTGGAGAGAGCGTGCATACGGGAGACGTTATCAATGTGCGGCTAATTTGGGTCAACTGGTTTACGAAGCCATTAAAAAGGGCTTTTAAGGACTGATAAAGGCCCAATGAGCGTTCATGTTTCATTTATTTATTTATAAATGATTATAGCACCAAGAATTGAACCACAATAAAGAAAAACTTGGGCATTTTGAAACATTGTCGCCACAAGTGACAATAGCATAACTTTAAATTCTTTCAAAATTAATGATTTAGAGCGGCATTAGCAAATCAAATAGATTTTTAATCAATGCCACGCCCAACAAAAATGCATTCCCGATTCGATTATCGCTCAACAATAGCGTCGAGCGAACCCCCCAAGTGCAAACACGGGCCAACAATTCGCATGTAAATGAAAGCGGCTCTAAATGAAATCAGTTTGTCAATTATTTGGAAACCGCGCGGACCGTAGGCGTCCGCGATGATAAATGGCCGTTCATCGATTTGTTTGCTGCCGGGCGGCGCAAGGCATATCAACTATCGCTCAAACGGACCATAAAATCAGCTCGTTAGCCAATCCACCATTAACGGCCATAAATAATGCATGAAATTACTATCCGATCAATTGAGGCTATTTTTTACACCTTTACCGTGCATTCCTCGCTGAAAAATGGCGTGTTCTATCCCCACGTGGTTGGGTTTTCGGTGTACGTTGTTTGTTTAATGCGCGATGAACGGAAATTGAATATACACGTCGATAAAGGATTCCCAAAATTAGATTATTAATAGAAAGCGATAGGCAAGGTTTGATGTAGAAGACGCGTTTCCCTGCTCCAAAATAAGTAGATTTGTACCACTAAAACATGGCCGGTCAGACTAATTTCAAAGTTTATTATGTTGACCGCAATCTCTAACATTTGAGCCGGTTTAGTGTGGGAAGGTCGACCGAAAAGGTTGCCTTGCCTGCCACGACAGTTTTCCGGTTGACGTGGGTGCCGAACCGATTTTCCAGCCCCGGAAAAACCTTTGTCAGCTTCAGATGCACGGTATTTCAATTTACCTAATCCCCGCCGTCCTGATGTGGTTTGTTGGAGGAGGAGGTGTGCGAGTGCAAGAAAACTAATTGATCCGGTTTGTTTTCCTTCGTGCAAGTGTCATTCGAGCGTTTGGTGTGGTGTGGGAGCTGTCGGCGTGCTTTGCAGGACACTTGACTTGGAAACTTGCCTAAGAAACGATCATAAATTATGATTGACTCCGGGGTAATTGATGCGGATAGCATTACGCAATGCATCTTAAGCAGGGAAAGCTCTCAATTTATGGAAGAAACTTTGACTGGAGCAACTGAGAGCAACTAAACAATTTGCTAGCAATGTGATGGACGTCTTTACTAGTTCTGTTTACAATAAAAGACTGAGATGGATTATCTTCTAGAAGACAAATCTAAAAGGCACTTATGAAAGAACTTCTAAAGTCAATCACGTGATTCTTGGTATCCTTCGAATCATATGAACAAGGTGCAAAGAGCTTTAAATTGACATTTGGTCTAATGTCTACTTCAGCTAGAAACGCTTGATGTAGATCAATGTTACACCTTTTCAAATAAATAAATTCTACATCACGGATCAGCAGTACAATTAATCCCACAAGTTTACAACAAATTTAAGCGCCTGCCTTGAATGTACGAGACGATCAACAACAAATTATTCCCCCCGTCTCTGCCACTTGCCGTTCGGTTCCTATATTCCCTCGTGAAAGAAAGTAATCACTTCCCTTCACGCTCTTGCACGGATACTTTGTATCTACAATGAAGCACGCCGCCAGTTTTTCGCATGCGAAACAGACGCTTCGATCAGGCGCAAAGAAAAACCAACCGGACCGACCGGACTGACCGGAAAAACAAACATTCAATCGGGCTGAAACTGTGGACATGGCAGGAAGTGAGTGCGATAACACATGAGTAATTTATTTTCCTGTATTGAACTGGAGGTCAGCAGGAGGTGGTTTTGCGCAACGACTAAAAAAAAACACAGCTCAAGAGAAAACTTCCGATGCGCCGCCCGGTTGCAGCGCCACGCGGAGTCGTCCCTTGCACGAGAAACCGAAGTCGCAGCTGGAGGTGGATGAAGATTTGTCTTAAACTCGGCAGCGGAAGTACAGTACCGTGTATGTGACAGAATGGATATTAAATTCATTCCTCACTGAGCGGCCCGCTGCGAGTGTGTGTGTTTACGTATGTTTATCTCCAATCTTCCCTTTTTGCACCGGAATGCCTTTTATTTGTCGCCCTTTGCCTCACTCGGACAGGGACATGGAACGTTGTGCGTTAAGGTGTCCCTGCCGACGTGAATGTGTCCACGTTTGCGGCGGTGGTTTCCGTTTGTCCACCTTCTCTTTCGGTTTAAGCCAATATATTGGCAACAACAGAGCCAACGGCATAAGAAAGGCACACTAAAGCTGCAAAAGACTGGAGAGCCGGTTGAAACGTTGAAACGAACACCGCGGAAGGTGATAAGAATGTGGAGCAGTACGAAACGGATGGGACGGTACAAGTCGGAAGAAAAAAAAAGCGGCAAGGAAAAAGGATTTGATACAGAACAGGGAAAAACTCCCCGGAACTCATGAAAGAAACCAGTGCGCCATAGCAATTAATTTCACGGTTCGTGACATTTAAAAGCAAGCAACGCTTCGGGATTTATGCTAAATGAAAGGTGAAGGTGCTAACGTACCTGGCGAAAGGACGGACGACCTGGAGATGGAAGATGGAGCGGACTTCTGAGGGAAGTTTTTATCTTCTTCTCCAGCAGACGATGTCCGTAGCAACCTCGGAAGTTTAAGTACTGTGACGTTTAGAATGTACTCTGAAATTTGAATAAATAATAAGTATTGAAAGTTCTGAAACATTTTTGAAAAGCAGAAAAGCGTTCCTGCTCTCGGTAATTATGTTTGCTGAAATTTCGTTCTGTCGAGGATATGAAAAAGAACTTATTTTTATGTCCATAATCAGTTTTACTGCTCTCTCGATTCATAAATTCGATCTTGCCTTGCGTCTGTTATCGAACTCGCGGGCACTGGCGGGGACAAATTTTCAAACAAATCACATTATCACCTCCCGCCGACGGCTCGATGGCAGTGCCAAACGTTGGCATTCAACGCCACAACGCCTCGGGAAGTGATTGAAACAATCTGGTGCTAGAAAAAACTTCATTATTTCGCCGCGCACCCAAACTTCAACCCGAAACAACCCTACCCCAGCTGGGTTGGAGTTTTGAGTTGGAATCGCATTTCCAGACGAGACTTTTACCCGCATGCAGAGAGAAGGGTCTCTCCGTGGTACTTTTTGGGCCGCACAAATGGCGCACACATGGTGGTTGGGTGGCCGAAAAGTCACGTAAGCCGCCGTTGGGGAGAAAATCCCCGTCCCTTTTTCTGGTCTGGATGGTCTGGATTTTTTTTTGTATGTATTGTAGGCTCATTTCCGTACAAGGAGGCCCCATTTTAGGGAGTGAGTTTGGTGGAGGTGATTTCATGCCACGTCGTGTATTTCTTGCGTTCATGTGTGCGCGCCGAATGAACCCCGTATTTCCGGGAGATAAATTAAATTGATGCTTTTGGTAAACACTGTTGGGTTTTTTTAGGGGAGTGTAAATTAAGCGACAACTATTTGTTTCAGTTAAAGCTAATGAACATTTTATGGTCACCGATAGCTGCTGGGACATAAACTGGACTATTCCAAGGAAGAGATATTGGTCGTATTGGGAACGACACTTGCGGGTTTGTTGCTCAAGTGTCATCTCTTGAATCTAGTTTGGACATGAACTTAATCTCTTAACATTCCAGATGCCATCTTTGGGCCAGTAAATAAAAAATATTCAGGAGTTTTTAAGATTAAAACGATTCATACAACTTTCAAACACAACTAATTTCAAAACAAGTGCGTCTCTGTGTAAGATTTGTTGAAAATCGCTTGTGAACAACATTTATTCTACACTCATCCAATACGAAAACAACCCACCAGGAGGAGCTCCAAGGAGAAATTTGACTACATACTGATTTCCTGCTCAGTTTTTTGTCCCACCCTCGGAAGCTGCTTAGCTCTGAAAGGGGGTAATCAATCTGTCATCGGCTCTCGAGCCGAGCTCCACAGGACATCGATACGACATCCCACTCAGCCCCGGCGAAATCTTACCCGTGCGATATTGCACCCACTTCCCGGAACGTGTACGGTCTTCCAGCGTCGGTGGCAGCGACTTCCAGCGTCCGACCGGCATCGTTAGTCTTATGTTGCCGAGTTTATATTCTTCCGAGCACTTCCGGGAGGATGTTTTCGCTTCGGCAGCAAGTTTGTGCACGAAGGAGCGAGCATCCTGGTCAGTGTAGTGGCTGGCACTGATACAGTGCAGCGTATCGTCCACCAGCTGCTGCTGCTGCTGCACTCGTACACCAGATACGATAATCTTCTTACGTGTTGGCGTACTCGATGCTCCTCCCCGGTGCGGAGGAAGTAAAATCTTGAAGACTTTATTTTGCTTTCGTCTTCGTGCGCCGGGGAACGTGCTTCGGGGCTAAGAATATCGTAACGATCGGCGTGGTGAAGCCGGTACGTGAGGGAGATCTAGTGGGGAGTCTATTGCGCCGATTCGATTTTGCCCCGGCTCTCTCCACGACTCTTGCCTCGCAGGTGCCACGGGAATCATCATCCATTGGCCATTTGCCAGGATCATTCCTGGCCGTGAGATGAACTGAAGAACTAATCAATTTATTATTAAATCTCACTTTTCTTCCCGGCCATCGTGCTGCTGTTGCGGGGCCCGTCTTTCCATCTGCATCTTGCCCGAGGTCGGGAGCGCAGGGCAGGGACTTGTTTTGAGATCCTGAGGCGCGAACGTGTACGAGCACACACACACACATACAGCCACCGCAGAAATGATAAGCCGGGCGTTGTGCTACCGACCGTGGACAGATATGATAATCAATGTTAAATGGAACCGGTGCGCCTGGTGAGGTGAGGACGCCCAATACACCGTGGCGTGTTCATCCCATGTGATGCCGAACATGATTGGAAAGGAGATTATATGCGGTGATGTGTAATTGTACACCGTGTGCAGGGCGGGCAGGTGTGTGCCGTTCGTTCTTAATGGTGGTGCTTCTTCATGCGAGCATTCCCATCGCTGGAGCTCGATCGAACTGGGGATTACCCGTGGGCCAATAGTTCAAGCAGAGTTTAATTAGTTTTGCCTGGTTTATGGCATCACACAGCAAACGGTCGAGGCAGACGGTGTGATGATAAGTGGTTGAATTGGAGGGACCAGGGATATTATGCTATTTTGATTTGAATCATCAGTTAGGCTGGTCTATTATTATCTGCTTCGTTTTTCATCTTTTTATATAAAGCTTCAAAGTCTGGACGATCAAATGCCAATGCTTGAAACCTGAAACTGCCATCTAAATTTCGCACAAAGGAAGTTTCTACCTCACCTATTCCGCATATCACACTGCAAACCATCAACTGTTACAGGGACCGATTTTTTCCGCAACGATTTCCTCGTGTTACAACTCTATCTGTGAAGATTTATCGGAGCTTTACCTGGTACCAGCTATCCAGCAAACCGGCGAGAAAGCAACGGAATGATTTGAAAAAATAACCCCAAGCGGGCTTAGCGGATATGCTGACATTGTCCAGCGACTTTAGGTACGACGTTCGTTTCCCGGCTCTGCCTTACAACCTTGTCGGTCGGTGTGTGTGGGTTGCTGGCTGTGTTGTCTTTCGGGTGATTAAAATCGGTCCCGGCCCCCCCACCGGCAAGGTCCGTTTCAATCCTTTCGGGAATCGGCACACCGTTGGCTACACTACACGTTGGGAAGTGCAAAAAAGCGAAAGGAAAAGTAAAGGATTCGGTTACTTTCACCACCGCAATCCGGATTTGTTTGATTGATTTACGATTAATCGGAAGTTTCGAAACAATTCGTCTGGCGGGCGCTGTAAAGCCAGCCGGACGGACGGCGCGGGGTTTGATTTAAAATTTATAGCCCTGTTGCGACGGGAATTCGCTGGAATGGGACGGACGAGGTTGTTAAGTGAAATTTGATCAAGCGATCGTTTATAAATTATTGGGTACGAATTTATTTAAGGGAACCTTATATATTTGATGTACTATTTAGAAAGAATTCAATGAAAATTTCGTTAAAAATTTGAAAAAAAAACCTCAAACCAACTCCACCGTCCTGCAAAACCAAACGGAACCGGGAAAGCTTTATAAAATGGGAACAAATATTTTGCTCTGAAGTAACTGTGCGCCCATTTGCGCCTGTTACGAGAGCTTTCTTGGGCTGTTTTGGCTCCCAGCTCCATTACGCCTCATTGCGTCGAAAATCTTACGTGACACACGGCGGTCCGACAATTCTCGAGACGCCGAAAGCGGCAGCAAACCGAAACCATGCACGGCATTTGGAAAATGCGTTCCTCAAGTGGTTTGCCTGGATGCCCGAGTTCCAGCCGGCTGGTGAAGTGGCGGAACGTGAAAGCCGATGAAAAATTATCTCCAAACCGGAAAGCCAGCAGACAGCGGGCCCGAAGTACTGCAGTACCGCCACCACTACTGGCATCAACAATTTCGCATTAGCATCCACGGCACGTACTGGGGATTGTTTACAAGTTAAAGAATCTCTTGATGTTCCCGCTGTATGTCCCGTCCCGCGCCATGACTTCCCGAGCGTTCGTGATCTTCGAACCAGACGATTTGTCTTGTGTTTATGAAGATATGCGCTCGGCAGTCTGCCGTCGAAAGATGATAGCTGCAAACGGGGAGCTGTTTTGCTCGAGCTGTTTGTTTGACATTGGCAATACGCGCCCGGCTACGTTCTTCGCTGGAACGGAACATTGCCGTGGGAATTTCACGCCATGCGAAACGACACAGTGCTGCTTTCTTTTTGTTTGTAATTTTTGATTAAATGCAAGCTTCCACCGCCGGATTCCCGGAATTGGGGCTTGTTTTTGTCGGCGCGTTTGTGGAGCACAAATAGAAACACATTCTAACAACTCACATTACATCCATTTCATTAGCAGCAATGCCGTTTTGCATAAATTATTACATTCCGCTCCGGTTGACAAGTTTTCAACTACTTCTCGATACACGACCGCCTATGCTATACAGCCTGCCGTGCCTTGTGACTTGTACTTGGGGTAATTGAAAAAGCGAGAAGCTTACGGAGAAAAACTTTCGACACATTTCCCGACCGGGCTGAGCTCCGTCGGTAGGTGGTTGCGCCCGGTGATTGTGGTATTGTGGAACGTTTTTCCATTCCAACCTTCACACCAACTCGACGCCAGTCGGAAGTCAATTTAGCGGAAGAAGGACGGCTTTTGATTTGCATGATAGAATTCAACAGGAAAAAGTGGCAGACGTGAACCTGTTTCGAGGAGTGCACAACGGAAGCGTTTTGGGGGGTAATTTGAAGTTAGTCGGATGTGTAGCTAAGTGACGTTGTGTAGCAAAGGGGTTTGAAATACACAAAAAAGACTAACTGATGGTAATTGTACCAATTTTTAAAGGACCGTCCTGCAAAACCAAACGGAACCGGGAAAGCTTTATAAAATGGGAACAAATATTTTGCTCTGAAGTAACTGTGCGCCCATTTGCGCCTGTTACGAGAGCTTTCTTGGGCTGTTTTGGCTCCCAGCTCCATTACGCCTCATTGCGTCGAAAATCTTACGTGACACACGGCGGTCCGACAATTCTCGAGACGCCGAAAGCGGCAGCAAACCGAAACCATGCACGGCATTTGGAAAATGCGTTCCTCAAGTGGTTTGCCTGGATGCCCGAGTTCCAGCCGGCTGGTGAAGGCGGAACGTGAAAGCCGATGAAAAATTATCTCCAAACCGGAAAGCCAGCAGACAGCGGGCCCGAAGTACTGCAGTACCGCCACCACTACTGGCATCAACAATTTCGCATTAGCATCCACGGCACGTACTGGGGATTGTTTACAAGTTAAAGAATCTCTTGATGTTCCGAGTTTGTATAATAACGACTCACTCGTTTAGCGAATCCCACTCACTCTTTTGGGTTTCGGATCCCTACGGCCAGTTGTTGCTCGTTTAGCGAATCCCACTCACTCTTTTGGGTTTCGGATCCCTACGGCCAGTTGTTGCTCGTTTAGCGAATCCCACTCACTCTTTTGGGTTTCGGATCCCTACGGCCAGTTGTTGCTCGTTTAGCGAATCCCACTCACTCTTTTGGGTTTCGGATCCCTACGGCCAGTTGTTGCTCGTTTAGCGAATCCCACTCACTCTTTTGGGTTTCGGATCCCTACGGCCAGTTGTTGCTCGTTTAGCGAATCCCACTCACTCTTTTGGGTTTCGGATCCCTACGGCCAGTTGTTGCTCGTTTAGCGAATCCCACTCACTCTTTTGCGATTCGGATCCCTACGGCCAGTTGTTACTCACTCGCGAGTGAGTTTGTATAATAACGACTCACTCGTTTAGCGAATCCCACTCACTCTTTTGGGTTTCGGATCCCTACGGCCAGTTGTTGTTCGTTTAGCGAATCCCACTCACTCTTTTGGGTTTCGGATCCCTACGGCCAGTTGTTACTCACTCGCCACGTCGCAATTTCTCACTGGCTTTGGTTGGATCGCCCATACTGAGAAGCAGTATCTCCCTTTTTTTTGGTTGGCTAAGGCGCGAGACGTGAGAAGTTGGCACTTGGGTCGCCTTATTTACACAACGTTTATTACACAGGGTAGTATTTGGATGGTATTTTTTGTGAAATCGGTCAAATCGGACACACACGGCATGGAATTTTCTATGAAAAACCTCGATGGAATCATTTTTGACAGAAAATACCATCGAAAAAAAAACCCTATGTAATAAGGGCGCATAGAGTTGCAAATGTATTCCGGCTAAGGACAATGTGCGTGTTTACACGATACAGTAATGAATAGTGTAAAAAATATTCCCCTCCCCCCCCGCACTTATATAACGACTCCCTAAAGAGTTGCTAAACGATTCGAATCCCTATGGTGAGTGAGTCAGAGTGAGTTGACTCCCTCAAAGGAGTGGTTATTCCCATCTCTAATAAATAATGAACTATCCTTTTTCGGCACCTCATGCAGCTTGTATTAAATGAATTTAATAATTGAACGTTCAACTCTCGCCGACCATGGTGGCATCTGGTTTAATTGCCACTATCTTAATTGTTCCACAAACGTTGTAGCAACAAAAAAAAACAAGCTCCGAAGTAGTTCCGCAGCAGTGGAATCGCGGAAGCAACATGTCCAGACATATGTTGCCTTCGTCGTGCGCCAGTAAAAACTGACCACCGGTACGGTTGGTGTGGTTGAGGGAACGTTGTACGTTGTACAGTACACCATGCAAGCGTTGTACCACCGTTGGCTCTTTTTGTACTTCTCTTCGCGCTGCAGTAACTGGCGAGTAAAACAATAAACGTCTAACGAAGGCGATCCTTTCGGTGGAGTGGAATAATGTAAGCGGAAGAAATATGGAACGTGTTGCATCGTTTCTCGTTCGCTGCCGAGGAGTATATTCAAAGAAATGTGAGTTGGGACTTTATAATATCTCTCACGCGATATGCGTAATAATTGTGCAGCTATAATTCTCCTTCGATGGATATGCCGAAACCCGAATCGAACACTGCATTGCGCTCGCTTTGCTACAGACATTTCTTTCCAATGGCTTTTCTTTTCGATTGGGAGATTTATGTAGCGTAATGCAACGCAGTGTGCAGCGGAAAATGAGCTGATAACATTACAAGGAAAAATATTCACCCTGGATGGAAACATGGAAGCTATCAATTTGAATTTTCTGTAGAAACAAGAAAAAAATGGAATCGATCAATCTTGCATACCGGTAGTTGGTAACGATCGCTACGCAGGCAGCGTGTGGAAATCATGATTCTTGCTTTATCGTGATTTCCGTACGCCAAGAAACCATCCTTTGCACCCGACGAGATGCTGTGTCATGGTTGTCAGGATTTTTTGGCTCGTTCCCTTTCCCGTCCATCTAAATGCTTGCTGGGGCAGTGTTTCAGATGCATTAGCGAGAAGAGGATTGTCGCTTTTCATAATTTTGATAAAGCGTTTTATTGGTGCATTTTGGTTTTTGCTTTCAGTAGAGTTCTGGTTTCGTCAGCTACCTAGTTCTCTTGTGTTCGTAATGACAGAAGTGTCTAGAAAAAAAATCATTTCAAAACATTCAAAGGAGGTCAATGAATCTACTGTAACAAAGGCAACAAAGGAACTAGTGTGAATGTCAGAACTGGTGAGTTCTTTTGCATAGCGTAAGGAGCGTCTACGCCTGCACCACAAGAAAAACATTGCGTTCGTAATATCTTCCCAATCTCCTCCTAATGCAACCTCCGCTGCTCACGAACTTCAACCGACTGAGCTGCCATTTGCAAGACCTTAGACCCATTTCCCCACGGCGTCAGGGTGTCGGAAAACGATCCCCAAACCGAAGCCGAACGCACACACATGCGCAGCGCAGTGTGCCGAGGATTCCCCAACCTTGGGCGATACTTGTTGAATGGGGGTTCTCCTTCAGACGGGGTTTAGATCACATTCGCACCGCAAGTGGTGACAAGTGTTTCAGTTTCCCTCCAATTGCCTTTGCTTTGAAGTGGCTTAAGTAGTTCGTTGTCGGTTAGAGATGCTCCGCAAAGGTGGCTGCAGTGAGTGAAGAGTTCAAAGGAGTTCTTCCCGAGTTGACTGCAAGTCAAGCACGTGTTTGCTGTCCTCGAGAAAGATGGGGACGCTGGATGGGTTTGAATAAGCGGAACTAAATCGTAATGAGGAAAAAGATTACATCGTTACGCTTATGAAAGTGTCTTTAATAAGGGTTGATATAAATATTAACTATAAGACAAAAAACATCTCCTCTAAACACGACCTGTAACTTCATGCATACACACAAAATATGATAAGTTGTTCCTTCAGCTTATTAAATCATGACTGCCTGCTCTGTCGTACAAGACACCCAATATTAAACAGCTATAACTCCATGCATCATTTTCGTCTCCGCTCTTTAAACCTCCAGTCAACGGAAGCTCCTTTATTCTCCTGCGAGCAGACAAACAACGTTCCACCGAGCGCCGGTTCCTTGCGCGCTTTCGACTATCTCGGGACCGCTGCCGCCCGTCAGCTCATCATGGCGTTTTACATAAATTTAATGCTCACTTACTATAACTCGAGTGGCGCACTTTCGCAACACAGTACTCTTGAGCAAAATCAATGAGCACCGTGTAAACATTCGCCCAGGCCTGCTGCACAGCGCTGGCTAAGGACCAACGCCGGCAGCTTCGCAAGCAGTGCCAGTGAGCGTGATAATTGGTTTTCGCCTGTACGCCAGGGCCACGGCCGGCGCCGGTTTCTAGCCCCGGACGACCAGGCCCGCAGGCGATGGATCATGTCGGTGAAAATTACCTTCTTGTTGTCTTTTACGTTGCGCTGTTGCGGATTCGTTTTGTTGGGGGGTTTGCTTCTGCGGAGGCTTGTCAGTATTCATAATTTGGAATCTTGTTTACGCTCGAGATGTTCAGTATGTATATAAAATATATTCAATATGCAAAAAATAAGTGTTGTACAGTTGTGTTCTTGAAGTCTTATAGCTGAGAAAATGTATGACAATGCACACGACATCCTGCTCATGCGTGAAGATTTATAACGTTTGGCTATACGACAGTAATTTGACATCCCAACTAAAAACTCTATCTCCACCCTCCTCAGTCCTGCGCTCTATTTGCAACAGATTGTCCCCCGAGCCGAGAACCCTCAGCGCTGATGCTGAAATGTTTGAAAAATTCATGAATATTAATTGAACGATATCAAAGAAAGATTATCTCACCGGAGGGATCAGTAATTATCGCAAACCACCATTTAGGGGACGCACTGTCGCTCAAATTGCATCATCAAGTGCGATTGCACGGGCACGGGACACAGAGTTAGGGGCAGCTGCGATCTTACCTCGGCATAAAACACCCCAATCACTCGGGAGGATTTGTGACATAATATGCTGCATGTACCCGGTCGCTCGTCCCCTTTGTTTGCGTCGGAAGTCAATTTGGAACTAGTGATTAAGTGAGCTCACGAAACATCCCTCGTATTTCGACATTCTTGGTATCTTGAATTGTTTTGCATTATGCATTTTATCACGCAAATATTTCAAAGTACTAGCAGGGCGACGAAAAATTGCGATGTTTGTTTTATATGCCCTGCTATTACAGCTTTAAAGAGGCAATTTATCCCTCACCACTGCATCGTGAGCCTTGTAAACTTTGCATACTAATTTATTCGTCTGCACCGAGGACTCACCAGAGCCTCACTCGGCTCGGCCAACCAGGGGCACTAAATTAAGCCATTAAACTAATTTACCAATTGGTAACATACGAATCAAACACGTACGCTTCTCTTTGCACACGACGCACGCTAAAAGCGATGAAAGCGCAAGGTGCTCGGCGTAAAATACCTGCCTGAATGGTTAATTTTGTCAAAGAGCTTGTTCGTGTTTTTTTTAATGTTTCATCGCAGTATTTGTCAACTCAGTCGCTGGCGACGGCGTTAAGCACCGCTGTTACCGTGTGCTGCCACACGAAGCCTGTGACGAATTTCTGGTGCTTATTAGCGTGGATGTTTGAAGGACGATTTCTTGCGCCCTGATAGGAACACATGATTTTTGCGTGCTTAACCATCGTTTACTGTGGCGATGATTAACACCCGGGCGTCACGAACCCCAGGCAACCAATAATTCAACGTCGGTGTCTGGGCAAGATAATCGGCGTTAAATTTGGGGGTTGCGATTTTAAACGGGTCTAAAATTTGAGGTAGTTTTGAATGGTTCATACGAAGATAAGTAAATCAAATTGCCTCAATTAAAACATTGATCGTTGGGTTTTTTTTTATGTTACAATTACTAGGCATAATACTCCTTAGAAAAAATCCAATATACCAAATAGTTAAGCTCTCGTTCGTCTCCCAGCAAAACTCAGCAAATCTTCGCGCGGACGTTGCGTTTTTGTATTGTTTCGTTCATCACTCCCACTCTCCTAATCCAGCGAATCTGGAGGAAAGTTATCTCATTAAAAACAAACCCCGAAACAGTCAAACAAACCCTGTCTCTCTTGTCTTCGCGCCAAATTTGTTAGCTGATATGATAGCGAACGGCACACCAAGCTGAAGGCGTTTGAATTTTCGCTCGTGCTTTGTGTGTTTCGCTTCCAATTGTTTGTTCCGAGTTTTGGCTTTGGGTCCTCGGATGCGAAGGAAGCGTACCGGCGCGAGAGAGCAAAAGTTTGCCGGATAATGGCGGGTGTGGCGTCGTGGCCGGGTGGAGTTTTCCTAGCGGATTGATCAAGCCAAATATTTGCTCCTGTTACAGGGAAAGAATTTTCGAAATCTGTTGTATAATGTTCCCGGTTTCGCTCTGTTTGCACAGTTTTCTCGTCAGTCAATCTTGGGTTTCGAGCAGTTGATAAACATTAGTGTACTTTTGTGTTGCGATGATTTTTAGCTTTTTTTCCAAACGTGCGTGATTGGAACCGCTTTGTAGAGCTTATTAGTGATTGTGCTGGGCCTATATATGTTATACTTGATTCTCAACTGTTATGTTGATCTCTTGACCGAATCATATTTCAATGCTATGATCCTACAACAACTTTCAACATTATTTCCAGCAAAATGTTTGCCAAAATCGTACCAAGTGATGCCAAAACAGGAACGCAGAGAGATAAAGAATGTCGTACGAACTGTCTCCACATTCAACAAAGAGCTTGCCGGTGCTTTGTAATGTGACACTGCGCAGAAAACCATTACAAAACATTATTACGTTCGCCATTATCCTAATCTTGTCGATGTTGTTGCCATTATCGGAGGCAAAAAGTGCCAACCCAGAAAGGCAATTGTCCATTTTCTGCTTGCCTGCCACCCATCCGTAGCTGGGGAGAAAGTTTTCTGTGACTTTTCACTTCTTTTAAGTATCGATAGCAATCCAATTTTCTGCTCGTTACAAAACGTTGGAACGGAAATAATCGGAAACGAGAAAAAAACCATCGGTAGCGTTGTAAAATCGATGAGATATGAAACTTTTTATACTATTCCTGTGGGGGTTTTTGAGCGCCGGTCACATACCGGTGTACAAAAAGCCCGCATTCGATTTGGTGATCCAGAATCGGAGAAGTTGTTTCGAAAGTGTTGTGATACGCACACACAAGTGCGATGCTGTCGAGCGAGCAGCAAATTGCCATTGGAATCTGTACGTTGAAATGCTTTTAACTCATTCTGTACGAGTAATTGGTTTGATTGGAGCTTTTTTGTGATTAAGGATAGGCAGGAGACTTTGAGAGTTTGCTTATAATATGGAGGTCCATTCTAAAGGCCAATTTATCTCACTAATGGATTGGTGGAAGTGATCATGAAATTCAGATTTTCCAAAGATATCTTGACAAGCTACAATATACAATCAACAATCTGATCTGAGTATATACTGGTCATGTTTTATTTAAACCAGAACCAATAACTTGAAGACTATCGCTGCCAAATGAACAATAATACCCTGGTAAAAGGTCTATTTCCGTACTGACGTTTCGGGATTTTGGGATTTGGCTCTCTCTGGCCAAGATTGTGATGCGAAAACTAGCAAAATAGCAACCGAGAACTGAAAAATTGAACGGCACTCTTTCACGGTCGACGCAATTACGAACACGTCAAGTCGTTTTTACGCCCGGGTCACCTCTGCCTCCGAGGAACAACGGTCACAACTAGCACAGAAGACAATCCTTTTCTCGTTTTTTAGAACGGAGGGCCCATTTTTGCTGCCTATTTGCGTCAACGACTGTCATTGGTTATTATTGGAGTAAGTGGAGGCATGAAGAAACTCGCTCCGTGTCGCCGTTCCGGCTGGTTCCGAGGATTGCGTGTCGAGGAGACATTTCCAACACGCTTCCGGATACCGACGTGACGCGTGGAACGCGTCCTGCGAAAGGTGGGACAATGAAATTTCAGGGCCGATTGCACACCAAGTCGCTGGAAGGACCTTACTTCTTTATGCGACCGTTGTCGTTGTCATTGGGCTTTGTGAGGCTGGCACGAGAGAACCGCATGTAATGTGACACTGCGCAGAAAACCATTACAAAACATTATTACGTTCGCCATTATCCTAATCTTGTCGATGTTGTTGCCATTATCGGAGGCAAAAAGTGCCAACCCAGAAAGGCAATTGTCCATTTTCTGCTTGCCTGCCACCCATCCGTAGCTGGGGAGAAAGTTTTCTGTGACTTTTCACTTCTTTTAAGTATCGATAGCAATCCAATTTTCTGCTCGTTACAAAACGTTGGAACGGAAATAATCGGAAACGAGAAAAAAACCATCGGTAGCGTTGTAAAATCGATGAGATATGAAACTTTTTATACTATTCCTGTGGGGGTTTTTGAGCGCCGGTCACATACCGGTGTACAAAAAGCCCGCATTCGATTTGGTGATCCAGAATCGGAGAAGTTGTTTCGAAAGTGTTGTGATACGCACACACAAGTGCGATGCTGTCGAGCGAGCAGCAAATTGCCATTGGAATCTGTACGTTGAAATGCTTTTAACTCATTCTGTACGAGTAATTGGTTTGATTGGAGCTTTTTTGTGATTAAGGATAGGCAGGAGGACCCGCCGGGTGCCTTTTGTTTTCGCTTGGTGTACATTATGCCAGGGCGGTTAGGAAAAAGTGTCACCTCCCCGTGCACTTGGCACTTGCCATACCGACGGTTCGGAAGTTGTTGCTTCGGTCAACCGATAAGGGACGGAGCCGGGCCAAAGCGACTGAAAGAACCGGCAGAGCTGGCTGTTCTGCTCGCCTGAAAGTCCCGTACCCGATACATTTCCCGGCCCGGCATTAATGTTCGTCTGCTCGATTGTTGTACGTCTGTTGTTGAAAGTTGTTCGGTTGAACCGACGTCGTGAAAAATTCAAAATTAATGATGATCGTGCACACACTGTACCGGAGCTACTGTCGGGCGCCTTTGCTGTCCATCATCTGGTTTCATTTTTCTTTGTCTGCACCGGGCGAACGCGTCAGCGGTTGGAAATAAATAGAAGTTGCTTAAAACTATTGCTTTCGCTTTAGCGCGGCGCCGAGCGGGATAAAGTTTTAATTTGGTGCCGGCCAAAGTTTGAGCTGTTCGGCGAGGTGTCGAAAAGTTGGTAGACGATAGTTTTTCAGCAACCAGTTCGGGAAGCGAAATTTGAAATTAGAATTTAGGAATGGAGACAATCGGAACCCGTGTGTTTGTAGAGAATGATTTCATGAATTTCGAAACGAGTGTTTTTGTATGGCAAACATAGAATATTTCCAATGAATGAATCAAAATTTCAACACAAGAATATAAGTCGACTGGAAGCTACGCTACTAATTGTGCCCCATTGTGATGGTATGAGTAACCAAGCCCCAAAGGCAACCTTTAACCGGCAAGCAGGCGCCACGAAACCCAGAAAGTGTCACCTTTTCGATACGCATTTTCTCGCTACTCGTTAGTGTTTCCCGATAAAAGCGAAAAACACCGCCCCGAGTAGGATCATTTTCACATCCATTTTCTCCACCCTCAATCGGATGCGATAGCCTCGGTTGACAGCGTGAAAAGGAAATTCAAAGGAGGGAAACAAAAGGTCTCATTTGCGAGGGAACGTGATAGGTATTTTTGCAGTGAAAAATGGCAGCTCTTATCTTTCCCGTAAGACAAGGCGGTCTCATTATTGTTATTAATTTTTAACTAACACCTCCAGTCGCCTTCATGTCGTTGGTTAGATGTATGACACTTTGTCAAATATTAAAGTATATCCTTTATTTTGGCTGTAACATTTATTCATCTATGAAGATGAACATACAAAATGGCTCGTGCTAAGATACAGCAGACCAACTTTCAATGTTAACTTGCAAATTTCATCAGCGAATCGTGAAATTATCTTCCTTCCATGCGAGTAATTTTCTGAATTTTTCATGAAACAAGAATGACTGCGATTAAACTGATGTCAGTCAGCCTCCATGCACGACCTTTTGCCAACGTGCCTCACGCCGCACATTCCAATCGGATCGGATGACAACACCGAAACGTCACGATTGACAGATACAAACGCCACGCACTCGCGCCTAACTTTTAACGAGGGGCGCACATGGGAAAACTCTAATTTCTATTCAAATTGCTTCATTTAAAATTCGGTGCCGAAACGTTCTCGCACGCATGAAGAAGTCGCTTATCGCGGGTGTACCAAACATTCGCAGGCGTTAACAAAAAATCATGCTGTTGTGGAGCAAGTTGCTATAGGAATGCGCTTATTACGAGTGGAAAGTGTGATTTTTTCACCTGATTTTATTTGTTTGTGATTTATACTTCTTTTTTGTATAACAAATTATATGATCAGAATAATTTTGAACACAAAACATCTTTAAATCTCTGTTCTAAATACAGAAAAAAAAACTTCTTCCGTGTTCCTTTCCTTTGAGCTTGTTGGAACTTGATGAAAATTGATGACAGTACCACTCATTAGCGCTGTGACGCACATAATTTGATGGATGAGTATCGCGGAGAGTAATTAGGATTTTACTCGCGCGCAGATGAGCACCTGCGTTTTTTTTTCATGGCTAAATTAGGCTTAGATTCAAATTTAAACATCCTGTTTCCGTGAAAACACGGATATTAAAGGCGCATTAAACAGACTCAAACGGAAACGGATGAGCTTGTTCGAACAAAAGAGCGAAAAAGCAAAAGCAATTAAGTGCCCCAGCCATAGCAACATAGATACAAAATATATCATTTTTTACACTCGTATAATGTGTGCTTGTGCGCGAGCTGCATAAAAAACGCGTAATTGTTGTTGGGCACACTGTGGCACCATGGAATCTGCCACACCATATATACGCGAGATGATAAACAACCGCAACGCCCGGCCTGTATGGTACTGGGAATGCAGGCTTTTTTCCGAACCTTTTCCAATGGGTGGAAAAAGTTACCGGCTATGGTTACCACCTCACGGACTAGCACACTCGAGCTATTAGTGGAAAGCGCTAGTGGCGGCAGCATCGGTATGCCGTTAGGGTCGCTAGTGTGGGTGGCAAAATTATGTGGAATTTGGACTGCCTGTGGATTTCCACTTCCAGCTAACTACTAGCTAGAATGTAAAATTACTTCCACTTACTGGATCCCACAGTGCCACCAATAGTAACGTTTGGATTCTGTAGTACAAGAGAGCAGGGATGTTGTATGAATTAATTACCGCACGAATTGAATCATTTTGGTACATAATAGATTGTTTTTATCTAGTTATCATACGTTTCTTAGCAATTTCTACCTTGTTCTCACAATTAAATGACACTTTCCACTGATTGAAATACAAAATGATGGTTATTTACATTAAATTAGGAAGAAAATTTCTCCTCTACACGCTAGGGCTTCGGAAACAAGAGCTTTATGACTATTTTTTGTTCGCTCCCCTATATTCGAACCTCTCATACTTTATGAATGCACGTTAAAAGATATCAACCCATGTGGCAGTAATTTACAAAAAATATTACACTCCAAACAAACGACTGCACTGGATTGACTCGGGCTTAACTTTCCCGACGTGGAAACAGCGCCCACCCACAGGATCGGAAAAACCCTCGTCAGGCGGGTTTTTGGCAAGAAAACTTTCCAGCATTCGCTAGGCCAATCTGGAGTTTGCTGTGGTCAGGCTTTCACGCGCAGGTACCGTGTCAGGGTATTTGTCGAACGAAATGGACAGCTTACCTGGGTGAGCTGTAGCGAAACAACCCATCAGATGCAGTGGACCAACATCGGGCCATCTCCTTCATTTTTTGAAACCCTGCTGCTAAATAATGCCCGGAAGCGATAAAACTTGACATGAATGTAAGCGATTGGTGTTAATATGCCTTTTGTATACCTCTATTATTGGAAAACTCAATTCCTCATATCTTGGAATATGATTCGACTAGTATTTCCAAACTGTTTTTAGTTCGCTCCAATATCCGAAGATATTTTTGCAGCGAATAAATATAGATTGACTGTAGTCACGGATCCAACGGCACGAAGAATCTGCGATGGGAATGACTTCAGAAATAGCAACGCTGACGAGAGCTTAATTTCTCTCCGTTGATGAGGCATTCAGGTTCAATCAACGGTGCAAAATGGGTCGTTAGTCGATCGATTGGTTCGAAGTTTTATCGTGTCTTGATTATACTTCGAATGCTTAAGAAAGGAAAGCCCACTATGTTTAATGCTCACTATGTTTAATGATTGAGGTAAAGAGGTCAGAAGCTCGTCAGAATTTCGCATAAATTTCTACTGTATTTTGCATGATTATTTCACAAATGTTTGATAACCTTCTTACTCATCCCCAGCGATACAGCGGTGGGCCTACTGTCGTGTGATAGTTTAATGCAACCAACAACTCGCAGCCACGCGAAAAGCACAACCTCATCAGCATTTTCCATTCGGGAGCGACAGACTCCCGAAACGTCATCCCGAGTGACACGCAACAGCGGCGTCGTCAACGGTCGTCGTTGTTTTTGGAGTTTTCACACCACATCGTCTCTAGCCAACCGGCTGCGGATGACAACATTCCCCGTAGCAACGGTGCCATTCTCGTCCCGAAGCTATGCAAGACATGTTTGCGGTGATGCATCATCGTATCCACTGCGTTCTACGTGCGCCTGGCAGTCGGGAGATTTT
>KZ068494.1:101446-112311 GCA_002091845.1 Anopheles cracens | reverse complement strand
TTCATTCATTTAGTTCTAAGATTCATTCAGATTCATGAATCTGAATCTCTGTTACCCAACACTAATTGGGACGTTGTACGTTTCGATGTGTACTTATGGAATAAAAAAAAAGGAAATTCACTTTCATCTTATCACTAAATGCATCTTAATACGTTCATAAAGTACCTTGCAGATTCAATAGCTCGAGGCTGGTTAGGCAGTAACAATAAAGGACACGTGCTGCTGGCACGACTATTCGCTTTAGTGACACATTACTAACAAATCTCTTCTATCCTTGCTTCCAAGAAAAAAATACCCTAAACATCTACGTCAACGGAAAGCTCATCGAAGAAAACGTACGTATAACGCTTACCGAATCACTGCGCACGCGAGTGTAAAAGCTTGCCACCCCGTATGAAAGCTCCACTCCAGCTTTGTATCCTTCGCGCGTACTTTCAGGGCGAGTTTGTAGATGGCGGCACCGACACGACGTTCACCGAGGACGGCAACACGTTCGTGCTGAGCGCGCGCGCCAGCGGCAACAAACGCGACGGCATCCTGCACCGGCTGACGGTGAACGGGGCGGACGTGCCCGATTCCGGCGCAATGACCTAGCTCGGTGGCGTTCGGACGTTTCAAAAGAACACGGGGAAATTAAATGTGCCTAAAATAGTTAAAATTTGATTTTATAATTTTTTATTTGAAATAGTTTCAATTGCTCAGCGCGATCCCATTCCTCTCGCTCTCTGTACGGTGAATATTCATTATTCCCGCCACGGTCGATGCTACCCTGCTGCTTAAGTAGTCAGTGTTGTAATTAAATCGTACTTTTTTTCTACGCCGCTGCTGCTTGCTCAATTTAACACGAACGGTGGAATAAAAAGACAAAACAATCGCAATTTCATGGTTTTGTGAGCGGGTCGGATGAAAAGGAGGAATCGACACATCGAAAGATGTTGTTGAAAAGAACAACTTAGAACAGAACGTAAAGATTGTTCACCTAAAATAAGAAAACACGCAAAAGCATATACTACATATTATCGATACTGATCAGTGTGTATGTGTTTGTTTCTGAAAGTGCTAGTAAGCAACAAAAAAACTCAAGTAAACCTATGCTTCAAACGCTGCGAAAAAAATGTTATCGAAAGAAATAGTAATACTTGACAAATGGAAATCTATGCTCTAAGGTAAGTAATACAAAAAATGCTTCCAACAAACAATATCTTAGCAGCGCTGCAACCGTCACAAAACAAAACCCATATTCGATTGTTTGTTTCCGCTCGCATTCTCGGTGTTTCACAACTCCGCATCCACAAAAGTTCACAAATGACGAATTACGGTGCGTATTATTTGTTTTGTTTTCTTTTTTCGCTATCTGCACGAGAAGCTCAACCAGCTCCGGCTGTGAGGTCATCTTTCACGCAACAGGATCAGCTTGCATCCTACATTCCTACCCTACATCGCCACGCACACACACACACACACACGCCCAGACATATGGCGGCGCATTTGCCGCCGCACAGTATTTGGTTCGTTGCACAAACTCTGTGGCTGTGTGTCTTTTTCCACTCAAAAACAACGGGCTTTATCACGAACAACGATTATCAACAAAGTCCAGTTTGGTTATGTGCAAACGTTCTGTATGTTCTTGTCTGTTCTTGTTCTTGTCTTTTTTTGTTTGTTATGTTCTCGAAAGTCAAAAAACATTTTTTCGATCAATAGATTCACGTTACACGAACAGTAAGGTACATGCAAAGAACAATAGGTTCCGGGGCGGACGAAATTGGAACAGTTTGTAGAGTGGGTGAAGCCAATCGGAAAGAGGTTACGATTTGCGACCAATCGTAACACCGGAGCAAAGATAAACAATGAAAATTAAATTACACCCAATCGTCACCCTCTTTACAGCAGAATGTGCGCAAAAACAAAAACAACAACATTTTGCCTAATACTCATACTCGAGACGGGTTAAGCCATCTTTTTACGGTAATTTTAATTTTTCTATCTCTCTTATCATATTCAGTGATTTCAGTTTCATTTTTTTGTTTTTTGAAGGTGTGTGTCAGTTTGTGCGCTCCTAAGAAGTTTTGTGTTTTTTCCCCTTTCGTTTCTTTTAAGTATTCATCCATAGTGTTTGTTGCTATTAATACTTCCTTGAACGCATGTACAAAACTGTCGCAACTTAGTTAGCGATGCATGCTGGAATGTTCTGTTAGTAGTCATACGCCAACATGTACCCCGTGATCCATGACTTCCCGTGGCATCACATAAGCCGATCTCAATTGGAAATTTCAATCGATATTCATACGCGCTTTTTGTAAAATGCTTAAAACTTTTCCAACACACACGCAAGCACACTCTCTCTTACCTTCTTGCCCTTGTTACTTTTAAATATTCCACTGCTCCGGGTTGAATTTTTTTTAAACTCATGTAAGATGATTTTCTGTGCCTATCGAATCTACGTTCTTTAATCTTTGTCTCTGCTGTCGCTGGAATTCTTAATATTAAATTTGTTACCTAAACACCGCTGTTTTCGCTCTCTCTCTCTCTCTCTCACTGTCTTTGGGTCCACCGGTCTGTGTGGTGGGCCCATCGACCCCACCGGAAACTAGGGAAACAGAACGCGACTAGAACGCGCTCGCAAACTTGCTCCGGCGTGGGGTGTGTGGGTAGGGTGCAATCATAAAATAGTAAACCGGGGTGTAGTTTTCTGGCGCGTTCGGTGGATACAGCAATGGAAAGCGGAATCGATACCCACTATCAGCACGTTTTGCAAGGGCTGCGGGGAGTCGAGAAGCGAATGGCAGTACAGTCAATACTAGAATAGAGTATTCAGAAACCTAACTTGTTTTTTTTTATTTTATACTCGAGTTTTTCGGAAAATTTCAACATTTTTCCTTTGCTTCAAAACATCAACAATTCCTTGTCAATTTGTTATCATTTGTCATTTTTTGTTTATAATTAAGTTGTTTTACCTAAGCGGAGGCACACTGAGAATTTTCAGATGATAGATAATGGTTTTATATAATGGAAAGTTAACAAAACCAAAGGTACAAAAATACCCGAAATAGAACCATTTTTGCGCTGTCACTTTTTCCATAAACAATTCGACCCAACTCAGACAACTGTCATTTGCTGTCAAAACGAAACTGTTTGGGGTTGATATTACTTTTACTACACAACAGTTGGGACCTTGAAGGAGTTTCTCAAAATGTTTCTCAAATTAAAATATGATAAGCATATTTTTAAGCAAATGTTCGTCTATTTGAAAATCTCTTTACTAAATTGTACTTTGTAAATTTTGCGCCAAATACTTTTATCGGAACAAAAAAATACGATGATAAAATATATCCTTCACTGTGTCTCTAGGGGGTTGGAGAAAAATCCTACCACCGTGTTTAATGGTATCGAAAAAATACGATCCAATGTTACGAAAAACCCTCCCAAGGGATGCACATAAAACTCCAAAACAGCGTGACCCCGTTTTTCTCCAACGCTTTACGCTTCCGCATTGCAAACAGCCACAGCACAGCTCCATGGAGCATAGGCGACGAAATTCGCTTGTTTATTTCCGCCTTTGATTGGCTGGAAACACTAGCAACACCACTGGATGTGTGATTGCAGTCTGTCGCTACAATAAAGTCGCTAATGGCGACGCGTATCATCACTGAAAACGAATAAAAAATTGCATCCTTTTTGCACGCATAAATTATAGAATTAGATCCTAGAAATCGATTTTAGTTTAAACTGTTCCTTGCTGACCATCACATCCTGCAACACAACTAGGCTGTTGTTATGTTGTTGTTGTTATGGGTCCTGTTCTGTTGTGGCACCTTTCCATCTCCATGGCAATTTCAGTGCTCGTAACACGCCGTGCTGAAGGGGTGAAGGCCACGCGTATCGCTAGTGCAATGGGAGAGAAACACTCCAATCCCAGATGACCATGACGGCAAACGGTTGCGTTTGAACAGACCCTGAACTTGGCCAGTATGTTTTGGACGCAAGAAGGAATCTTGACGCCGCTATCGATTGCTAGAAAGCTATACCGGGAATATACCAACTTTTGTAAGGCAGTCAACTGGAAATTAAGATACAAAAGAAATCAGTTCTATTCGAACGGGTAAAACCTAGAGCCTAATTAATTCATGGTAAGAGAAAATTAAAACGTTCAACCTTTCTTCCCACTGAGGAGTTCTTAATAACTGAGCATGAAGCCCTAGCGCCGAACGAGCAAAACGGAACAGGTAGAACCAGACATAGTGCTTCGGAGCGAGCGACGAAAGCCATTTATACAAGCAAAACGAGCATCAATTCTAGTCCATTCGGCCGCGGTGGCCACAGTCTTGCGGTTTTGCCGATGCTCACCGATCCACGCCACCGAACGCCGGCACGCCGGGAATGTCATCGCGTGCCGCTGTTCAATTGTGGGCAAATTAAAGACGCTCCGGCGGCGAAAGCTGGAAGAGGCCGACCCGTTGTTAGCGACGAAGCGAAGCAGTAAGTTTTGGAATAGTTTCGCTACCGGAATAGTTTCTTGTTGGTTGGATTATTGTGTTCTTTGGACAGAGTTCTGGAGGGATCTCCAGTACGTTAGACAGCCGTCGCTTCAGAGGACATGCCCGACACGGTGTGATGTAATGTCGAATGTTCCTAGTCCGTCACTGGTGGTGGGTGCTGGCTTCAGCTTCGGGTTCGTGTCGTGATAGTTTCAACAGTGGCACGAGGACAACAAATCGATTCAATATGCCAGAACCATAAAAACATGACGACCTTCCATGAACATGTATCCAACACGTCCGGTTTGACAACTGCTTTCCATTTAAGAACACCTCCAGCAAGCATTCCTTGCATTACGAACTATTCGTTTCTTTCTTCAGGTCATCCAAGCTCAACGACGTTTATTTTCAAACCGATTGCAACATCTGCACGGATTATTTATTAAATTCTGACAATATCGTGATTACTGCAGCGCTTCCTTCAGCCAGTCGATGTGCATCGCCACACGCTCAACAATTTGCGACGCCGACGATTCGCACTCTCCCGAACGGTAAACACCCACCAAATATTCCGTGTAATATAAGGTATTTTTGATAAAATTTTCACCTTGGTAGTCTTTCCAAACTACCGGGTATCCTGCTTTGAGGCAATGTGTGTTGGGTTCCCGTTTAATCTTGTCCTTATAGTATATGATGCTAGGTGAACCGACACATCCCGGTTTGTAATTCTCCCACAGCAACTTCATGCAGATCTCCGATGCATCTAACGAACGTTGCAGGATGGTTTCACAATCACTTCTGAACACCGGGAAGATAGCGTTGAACAGCTTCAAATCTGTACAAAAAATAATATATTTCTTTACTATAATTGACCTACGGCGATCGTTGGCCACATACCTGAATTGAACACTTCTTGGTGAACTGGCGAATTGGTTACGTCCTGCCACAGACATGCAGGAAATACTCGTCTCGTTGGTGTTATGGCCGATGCAAGCTTCACGACCGCTATATTGTTCGATTGGGTGTTTTTATCATATTTTGGATGAACATATATGTTTTCGATTGCAACATATATTCCATTAACGTCTTCTTCATCGTTATAATCCTTTCCATCGCTATCGTAATAATGCCATGCGGTAAAATTTCTAACAGCATCATAAATGGTACTGCCTGTTTGTCTTGACACACGCTTGGACCCGCTCACTTCATTTGCAAGCAATCGTACAATATTGTGAGCCGGGCCACTTTCCAACAAACAAGATGCTGACGTCACAACTCCCCGCGTACTAATCAGATAGCCAATGCAGTTGGAAGATCTGTTCGAAGAATTCTGCAACCCTATTTCCATCTGAAAGCGATTTTTCATTCAATGAATTTGATTCCGAAGCATCGAGTTTGACTGAATGGTTGTACTTACTATGTGGGTCATTTCATTACTTCTTTTTCTGGTCAGATTCATGTACCGTTGTGCACACTCATCTAATTCTTGCTCGATGGCGATAATCCGTGGATTATCCAGCCCACTTCCAGTCTTTCGAGGGCAGCAAACGACAGCGCCACTTCTACAATAAATTATCTGTTGGGCACGCTGAATTCTTTCCAGTATCCCGGAACAGTTTGCTTGTGGAACGCATATGCCTTGCGTACCGTCGGCATATTTTCAATCATCCCTCACCCACAAATCAGTGTCGATGAAGGAAACTGAGGAGTCACGCTTTTTCAGCAAAACGGACTCAAGCCACGCTTTGTGTGCTCCTAAGCGCAACCCTATCGCTGGTTGGCCGTAGCTACAATCTTCTCCTTCCATGTACATTCCAAACATCTGGTGGTTGCCATTAAGCATGGTCTCAATAGGAAATCCTACGTGTTGCTTGCAAAAGTCTGGCACAAGAATGTTTTCGTTGGAAATGCAGAAGTGCTCGGAATCAAACGAGAATTTGGAGCGATACTCTTCGCATAGGCTGCTGTTTTCAAATGAACTTGTTGTTATAGTTGTATGGCGCATAGAATCTGCAATCAAGATTAGCTCATCTAATTCTTGCTCGATGGCGATAATCCGTGGATTATCCAGCCCACTTCCAGTCTTTCGAGGGCAGCAAACGACAGCGCCACTTCTACAATAAATTATCTGTTGGGCACGCTGAATTCTTTCCAGTATCCCGGAACAGTTTGCTTGTGGAACGCATATGCCTTGCGTACCGTCGGCATATTTTCAATCATCCCTCACCCACAAATCAGTGTCGATGAAGGAAACTGAGGAGTCACGCTTTTTCAGCAAAACGGACTCAAGCCACGCTTTGTGTGCTCCTAAGCGCAACCCTATCGCTGGTTGGCCGTAGCTACAATCTTCTCCTTCCATGTACATTCCAAACATCTGGTGGTTGCCATTAAGCATGGTCTCAATAGGAAATCCTACGTGTTGCTTGCAAAAGTCTGGCACAAGAATGTTTTCGTTGGAAATGCAGAAGTGCTCGGAATCAAACGAGAATTTGGAGCGATACTCTTCGCATAGGCTGCTGTTTTCAAATGAACTTGTTGTTATAGTTGTATGGCGCATAGAATCTGCAATCAAGATTAGCTGCAACATTACCATCGTTCGTTACATATATACTTTCATTCATACATACCATTAGTTTTGATTATCACATGAGGAAACAACTCCCTTTTTCAACAGCTTAACACTGGAAGGATAAGAACTGTGATACCTAATTTCAATTTTAGTTCATGCCACAACCAATTACTGAAGAAAAAGGGCCAGCGCCATATGGTTTTTTATCCTCGTTTCTGAAAATATAACTTTCTTAAACCTTATGCACACACAAAAAGAGGATCAGGTTCAAATGACAATCGGAAACACAAATAAATCAGATGCATTTTTAATGGTATCGAGTATAAGAGAATCAAGGGAATAAACATAAGAAACACATATGGTGAAGACAATATTGAGATTTTAAAATTGTGTTTTTCTTCCTTTTTTTCATCATCTTTAGCAAACAAAATCAAAAACCAACAAACCGTTGGGGAATGGCTTAAAATGCAAAAACCATCACGATCATTGCTCATCTGTATCTACTCACCCTTGGTAGTGGGCGCACTCCGCCAATGTCACCACCGAATCTCGCCAAATGAGCGTACCATAGCATTCGTTTCGTGGTCGTTTCGTTTCGTTCGCCCACAAAATCGCCCACAAATGCTCCGTTTCATCTGGTTGCGCAAATGCTGCGACACGTGCGTGTGCATACCCATGACGGTCCGAACATACTCGAGGATCGAACGCGTTGGGCATTACGTCCGCCCCGTGCTGACGAAGCGTTTCGATTATCCAGTCGATAAATTTGGAAACTCTGACGAACACACCCGGTATCGAATGTCCGCAGGGCTTTCCGAATGAAGTTACCCCAACTAAAAATGCAACTTTTGTGTTTTCATACACGAGTTTTATTTGCAGCGGCCCTCCGGAGTCACCCTGAAAAGCAAAAATTGAAGATATTGTAGTGTTGTTTCCTCGATCGTCTCTTCTCTTATCTATATCTTCGCAGATATTCCTCGCGTTTTTGAAAAAAAAAACATAAAAAACAATTGTGTCAAACATTAAAGTAAACGATGAAAATGTTGCGATCATTTCGACACATGTATCCGGTGAGAGTAGTGAACGACATAGATGTAAGCGCTATTTACCGTATACAGGTCCATCTTTTCATCCCCAGCGCAGATTTGGTGATCCCGTATTCCATTCGAATGCTTGCCTCTCTTATCGTTATAATACGTGCTGCATGCATCGTTCGTAAAGGCAGTCAATGTAACTTTTAAAAGTTTTTCGGACGATGGTTGATCTTCAGAGCAATTGCAGGACATGAGATTAACGTGTAAGCGATAGCGTGATTGTTGCAAAACTTACAGAATCCCGTAGCACCCCAGCCTGCCGCCTCAAATTTCTGAAAGGGTACCTCGTCGTACGGCCACAAACATGCTGGTATCACCACGGTGTCTACTCTAGAAGACAGAAAGAAGTAAAGCGTACGTCAGCCGTACATCGGACTAACAGAAGAATTATGATCCAGGTCCAGATCAAGTGACCATACCGCACGTTTGTCTCGAGCATTAACAAAGCAAGGTCGTAGTGTCGCGGGTGGCGTATAATTTTAACGATTTTCAACTGTTGACCAAATTCTTTTAAATCACCATAACCGGGAAGAAGGAGATAGCCTAGCCGAGCCACATCAGGAGGAAGAAGGCTGTGCAAAGTACACAAAACATAGCTCATAAATGTTTTCACAAATTAATCAAATGGAGCTAATCTATACTCGTCATTTTCTGTACAGTGTGCCGCGGTAAGGATAAAGTTCTCCCATATCAGGGATCCACCACATTGCCAGCTAGTGCTTCCGTTTTGGTGTGTCCAACCGATGGCAGCCATGTGAGGGAATTCGCCAACCTTAGCCGGTTTTGCGTAGACGGCAGCCCATGCTGCTTGACATATCCCATATTGATCTCTCGTGTTGAACTGCATGTGGCAATCTGTTTGTCGAACCATAATACATTGAAGTACTCGTAAACCGTTTGACCAAGACGCTTGTTACCTTCCAATGAGGTCCTATCGTACGGTAGCATCCTTGCATAATCAAAGCCTACAAGCATGAAGCAAGGAAGTTTGTTTGGTCTTTTCAGCGAACTCAGCTTCACATTCACTTACTATGCACTAAGCACTCGGCAACACAGGTCAGCACAGAAACAAACACTAAAGCACAACACTTCATCACCAAGCAGGAGTCTACACTAGAATGACTGGAATGTTGTATTCTGCTTAGCTATATATCCAACCGTCTGAAGTTCTTTGAAATACAAACCTTGGAATTCATACATATTAATCAATACACACACCTTTGGCTGTTAAGTCAAAATTTAAATAAATAAAAAAGCAATTAGCACATCTCGGATGACTTCAGCTAGGAAACCGGTCTGCAATATAACTCTAATGCTAGTGAGATGCCACAGAAGTTCTTCAAGTCATATGGTCTAAGTGTAGGAGATTCTACCGAAAACCGGACGGAGGCTTGGCTCCACTATAGAATGCTGTTACAGGTAAACAGGTTTTAGATTGGGCTTCGGCAGCAGGTTTGCGCATGTCCCGGTATGGTTCGGTGTACTCCATGCTAGCAGCTCCAAGCACTGGAATAACAACACGTGACCGGAAGAACGCGGACTTTTGAACTTTGCAAGCATTTTCTACCCGGCAAGTCGCCGGAATACAATCATATCTGGGAGGTATTAAAAAGAGACTTAAGAAAAAAGAGATATCGTCGAACCGACCAACAGCTACGCAATGAATATTTGGCTGTATTTTACCCAAAATAACGATCTATTGTGGATAGATGATGGGTGGCTTGGTCTCCATCAGCTTGTTATGGACGTTACGCCGTTGCGGAATGTATTCCATGAAACATCTTTCCACGATGCCTGTGTAAGCATGAATTGTGGGCGTAAGTCTGGCAGCTATTTGGGGGAAGCCGTGTGAGATTCGGTGAGGTGCTAGTAGGCATTTAACACAAGTTCCCGCGGCGTCATAAACACGCCCCGGCTCAGTAGTTCAACGCACAACTTCAAGGCCGCGGCGTTTTCGTTACGCTACCGGAACTTGTGTTAAATGCCGACTAGCACCTAACCGATTCTCGCACGGCTTCCCCCAGATAGCTGCCAGACTTGTGCCCACAATTCTGGCATCTCGAACGGCTTGTCAACGATGGTTCATAAATGAACCTGAACAAAACAAGATGTGTACCGCGTTGTGCTGTCTTACCGTGCAAATAGACCTAGCGCAAAATTTCTCGCTGTAAAGTGCATACATAAAAAACGGTCCGTTTTTGACAGCCGTTTTGTATGCACTTTACAGTGAGAAATTTCGCGCTACGTCCATTTGCACGGTTACACTCACTCAGAACAAATCCTGCAGTCGGTTCTTTAAATGAAATTATATATGTTAAGATATTCTTTCATTTGAAATGAGTGTTTTTTTGCGTTACGCATTTTTGTTGTTGTAATTTGTAGATGTAATTTCTGTTTTATGTAGGATGTCTAGGAAAGAAATTTGGGAATGAAGATACAAAAATTATATTCCATAATGAACGAATGGGTTAATTGTAATATACGGACAGTCGAATAATAACAGGACGTTTTTCTCGCACAACTCAAATATCACACGCATAGCACAAAGGATTTCATAACGGTAGGCTATTTTATAACTTTGAGAACACGTGTACCCTGAGGCTGTGCTCTGGGATCAGTATCGTGACACAGCAAACAATTTGTATTAAGCAATTAATTCGTATATTATCCATCACAAGATCCCTCCACATATGTATATACCAATGGTATGGCGCATGACGTGCGGAA